>CAODLS010180931.1:0-10373 GCA_948243855.1 Flueggea neowawraea | reverse complement strand
CTTGAAAAGATTTTGGTTTAGCTTCTGAAGGTTTTCGTGCACATTGTTTGCTTTGGATGTGAACGATTTCGAAATGGTTTTGAATTGCTAATATATATGTAGCGTGTATATATATATGTTAACTATATCTGTATGTGGTATTTTTGAACTATTTTTAAAACAATCTTTGTGAGACACGTATTAGGCGATCTGGAGTGTTGTCCCTCACTGGGTTTGACCCCTTTTCTTTGTTTTGTCCCTGTGTTATTATCATCATGTAGGTGATTCTTACGGACTGTGATCTTTGGCTTCTAATGCTCAGTGAGGTATTCTGACGTTGCGGTTAGTGCCCTTTTGATCAGGCCCTGTTTGTATGATTTGTTAGAGGCTCCTCACCGGGTTTCTATGGGATTTGTTTCTGTTTTTGGTTATTGTCTATGTTATTCAAATGCTTTTAATTTGAAATTTTTTTCGCACTTAAAATTATATATATTTGTTTTATTAAATGAGGTTTAAACCTTTAATTGGTTTATATTATTTTATTTAAAATATGACTTTGGGTAATAGTTCTGTATATTGAGGCTTGTGCGAGATGAACCGGGCTCCCATAGACGGTTCACCTCGTACGTCAGTCATGATTTCGAAAATGGGTTATGACAGAGACAAGGTATGTTGGTAATACCCTTCATGACTCGTTTTTGAATAACAAGTTCTTGGGGCGGTTGGAGTATCACAGGAGGAGCTATAACGAATCTAGGTCTTTGGAGTTATGAAGGTGTGGTTGGCTCACACATTGTGTTTTTTAGCTTGTGCTTTTTAGCATCTATTTGGCATTGGATATATTGGGATCTAAATTTTTTTTTTGATGAACATACAAGAAAACCCTATTTGGATTTTCCCAAGAGGCCAAGATCTTTGGAATTCATTTATTTCTTTCTAGGGTGGCTTGTTTTAGGTTTGTCACTTTTCATGTAACCAAATTTTATGGTCCTAGAATATGGGTGTCTGATTCTTATGGACTAACCAGAAAGATACAAGCTGTAAATCTGGTGTGGGGTGTGAAAGGTTTTGATCCTTTTATTCTTGGGGGAATAACCTCTCATCATATTGCAGCAGGAACCTTGGGCATATTAGCAGGTTTGTTCTATAAATATTGATCCTTTTTTGTATTGGGATATTAACCACGTTCCTTTTACTTATAATTTTAATTAAGATAATCCCATTGTCTTGTTGTTAGGTCAACTTAGTTAATTGAGTTGATAGAAAAATTGTGCCAATTGAGTGTGGACTGTGGAGTCAGTCTAGATCCTAGTAGGTTGGTCTTTTCTTTGAATAAAAAAGCTGGGTTTTGTTCATAAAAAGAGAAATATTCTCTTCTGACGATTGGAAAATGAGAGAAAGACTATAAAAACAAATTAAATGGAAAAAGTGAAGATTTTAATTTGAGCGGTTTTATATGTATCTAGGGACATTTTTAAAACCAAAAAAAGTTACCCAAACTGTCACTGTCACTAAATCGTTGTCAAAGAATAAAACAAGAAGAAAAAATAATTATTGGGTTGAAGCGGTTAAACCGCCTGTATACAAAGTCGCTTATGACATATAGATATTGACCATATGTTGGTCATAAAACTTTGACTAATATATCTCAAAAGGGATAGTTTAGCAGACGGGTTCTGTCTTCAATTCGTTGAGATATTGGGTTTGAGGTCTAATGAAAGGAGCGGATTGTGGTTTTAGATCACTGGACCTAGGCTCAATGTTAAAGTTAGATAAATGGACTCAATTTTTCGCTTATTTTTTTTGAATATTGTGGTGACGAGACGCGTTCACTTCACTAAATTTAGCTATAGTTCTTCAAACATTCTACAACGAAAAATAGTGTTTAAATCATTATATTTAGGGGTATACTAATACTGGTGTTACTCAACTTCCTTTTTTGCCGTAAAAAAAACACCAAATATTCTTCGGCCTAGTTATAATGGTCTCTAAAATCTAAAGATATTCATATTGATATAATCAGCTGTCTTGCAGCGGGATTTATAACCGCTACAACTCTGACCGTCCTCCGCTCCCACGTCAAAATATATGGGGCCATTGGATCAACCTTTTCTTTTCTTTGTGAAAAAAAAGCCAATTTACTTATATATCAATTTATACAACCTTGGGAATAACCTCTCATCAACATTTATACAAAGGATCACATATAAGAAATATTGAAATCGTACTTTCCAGTAGTATTGCTGCTATTTTTTTTGTGCAGCTTTTGTTGTTGCTATAGCTATGTGGTATGGTTTAGCAACTAATCCGATTGAATTATTTTGTCCCACTCATTGTCAATGGGATCAAGGATATTTCTAATAAGAAATATACTGTAGAGTTGGTGCTGGGCTAGCCGAAATCAAAGTTTACCCGAAACTTGGTTTAAAATTCCTGAAAAATTGGCCTTTTATGATTACATAGGCAATAATTTGGCAAAAGACGGATTGTTCAGGGCAGACTGAATGGACAACGGAGATGGAATAGTTGTTGGGTGGTTAGGACATGCTATCTTTAGAGACAAAGAATGACGCAAACTTTTTGTACGTTGTATGCCTACATTTTTTGAAACCTTTCCTGTTGTTTTGGTAGATGGAGACAGAATTGTTAGAGCCGATGTTCCTTTTCGAAGGGCATAATCGAAGTATAATGTCGAACAAGTAGGTGTAACTGTTGAGGTTGAAGATTTAAATTATATTTAAATGCAATGGATAATGATGTTGAATAGTAAGTTCAAAAAAATTTACTTTTGGAGTAAGTAAAACCCTCCTCGATAGAGAAAGTTTATTTAGTGGGATTTGACTCGATGGTTTTTTCTTTCACACTAAAGGTTTTTTGTGTTAATCTTATGTGATATGATGTAAATGTGGTGATTTCCTTTTTGCTTAGTATATATTGTTGTTGTTGTTGTTAATGCTAATGTCTATTCATTTAGAATTGCACAAGGGTGGAAAGATGACATTTTACTCCCTCGTTTTATTGTCGGCATTTATTGTTCCTTACACCTTTGAGATCAGCTCCCTCAAGGACAGTGGTGGAGTTAAAAATTTTAAAAAATAAAGACTAATTTTTTAGAAGTAAATTTTTAATAGCTAAATAATTTATAAGTGATGCACTAATTTTAAATGCAAAATTCACAATTTCTTACAAAATTATTTTGAATTTGAGACATCTTGAATTCTCAAGAAATTTAGAAAATACATAAAAAAAAGCTTGCCTAACTATAAAGTTATTTGACAAGAAAGTTATTTTCTAGTATATTAGGATAGAATAGACGGTACTAAATATTGAGCTAACATATATTTTTCTAATAAAATCTCTATAATTTAACTAATTTAGAACAAATAATATCTTCAATTGGAAATAAATTTTGATTTAATTTAGGAATCAGGTTTCACATAACAAGTGGGTGGTCAAAAAAGTGTTTGGAAAAAGTAAAATTTTGGGTTTAAAATTTTTATTATGAATCCATACTGAACTTTGAGAATTAAATTATACCAATTTTGTAAAACTATATATATTACAAACAAAAATAAAAAGGAAAAGAGAGATAAAGGCATGGGGAGAAGGGGGAAAGCGGGGCTTGCACACTCCTTAATTTCTCTCCATGTGGCTTCGCTACCGCAGTCAAGGATATGATCACTATAAGTTTGAGAAACATTTGTACGCAAATGTGGCCATATCAGAAAAGAAGGAATCAAGTTTAGTTAAACGTTTCCAGGTCCTGCAGGTACAATCAACTTACCAACTATCCAGATAGGCAATCTCCTCACAGATATCGAATCAATAGCAATTTGTTCTTATATTCCAGTTTTGTATGTATGTTATAGTATTTGTCCTCAAAATTATATCACTCATGTTGTGATTCTTGATAGTGCTATTTCAATACTTTTGACTGATTCTTTAGTACCTATAACATTAATGATGCTTTGTTTGCATTTTCTTTCCTATCTTTCAGAAGATTCTAATATTTAATTATCCACGAAGCCTTGTTTCCAATGGAGCAAGATATTTCTCAATTTTATGCATATTTTCATACCACCATTTTTCTAATTTTTCAGAAATTTAGGACTGTAAAACAGAAAATTTGAGGGAATTTTATACTCATATTTACTTATGGAAAAGAATAAATATATGATTTTCTTAAAAAATAAAAATACGAGGATAAAAATATATATATATACCTTAAGGTGCTTGGTAATTAACCATGCTTAGCCTACAAAGTTGCTTTTAATCCAGCATCTGATCAATTAACGAAGAATCAATTCCCTTTGATGATATGCCACGTCAACATGGAGCGTAAAGGTTCTCTAGCTAGTTGATATTATCTTACAAATGAATATTTATATTATTATTAAAAAACTTCTAACAATTTCTATCAAAAAATTTGATTTTTTCTTACAAACGTTGGTTAATATAAGTGGATGAAAGTTTGAATTCCTTAAGCAACCCTTTGAATTTAAATTTTTATGGAACCATATGATACTATATATGGAGTTTACGATGTTAGGAGCGTCGATGTCACTTATAGGTCTCTACAATATTCGAGATGAGAGTTATACCGCTCATTTTAATATATATTTTTAAAAAATTGATTTTTTCTTACATTATTAATTCCGAGGTTGGACAAGAATCTGTTTTCTCGTGAGCATTTGATTTTCTGAATTCAAAATAGACATAGGTATTTAACATATTGTAGATATATAGACATATGATTCTCCATCCTCTTCCATGTTTGCGCATACATCCAAAGACCAAATATAATTCTTTTTCTTTTTTTTTTTCAACTGATGATCACCTATATGTATGATTATGTTTTTTTTTATCAAACTTTTGTTAGGAACAAAGGTCGTAGGAGAGATTTCAATCTAATTGAGATGTATCTGTTGCGGTTACTAATTCTTAAGTCTTGTAATTTTTATTTAAAAAAAATAGGAACAAAATCGTGATCTTTTCAACAAATTATATATACGCTTTGTTGAACCACTTAAGAATTCACTTATTATTATTATTATTATTATTATTATTATTTTATACTAGCTATGTGTGATATTTTGATCGCAATGTTTAAATTTAACAAAAACAAGCACACAGTTTAATAATATTTTATTATCAACTTTAATCGCAATGTTTGACGCTTTTACTTTCTTTTATAAAAGTGTTTGATACTTTTACCTTTGGTATCACACTTTTGTATTATTATTAACGTTGCACAAATTTTTGCTTTAAGCTTTAAATGTTATGATAAAAGCAAAAAACAAGTAATAATATTGTGGTAAAATTGTTATTTAAGCCATACAAATTCAGTTAAATTAACTACATGCATTTTTATTGTTAATAGTTCGTTTACTAAAATGTAAGTTAAACGGTTAGTATATTGGCTTTAAGGGAACTTTAAAAGGTGATTTAGATAGTAGTAATATAATTGTGAGATTTAGAAATTTTAATAGTATTTTTTCCTTTATATTTTTTTCATACTTATTAATATTATGTATGTTCTCCCTTTACATCAAATTATTTCTATTGGCCAACAAATTCAATAAATCGATTTGGCATCCAAACTTAACAAAAATGAAAATCTAAACAGGTAATGGAATGAATAGTTTAACCAATATGATCAGATCAAAGATCTGCTATTGACTTAATTATATAATCTGGTGATAAACTAATGATGAAGCTTTTCAAAAGATGCTGAATTCTTACTCTGAGGGGATTCTTACGTTTTTTTTTCCAGTATCCTTCTAGATGAAATTGTCCCTAATCCCTTCATTACGTATCCAAGGTATAATATCATTCTCTTGAAGATATTCAAATTCAAATTATAAATCAAGTCCTTGGTCATTTCTTAGTATGAGAATTAAGAATTTATTCATTAATTGTCAGTCTTGAATTTCGTAAATTCCATACGTTTCATGAAAGAATAACTATTCTGTTTCCTAAATGAACACTCATAAGCATCATATGCTCAGAATATGAGAAATTTAAAAATGTCTTCCGAGCTTAATTAATGAAATACCACTAAATCTATTTTTTAAGTACTAACTCAGTTTGTTTACTTAATTAAACCTTAACTTGACTCCTTGAAATGGATAGCCTAGCGGACGAGCGCCGTCCTTAGTTCGCTAAGGTCCTGGATTCAAACTCGGGAGCGACTTGTGGTTTTAGTATCATTGGACATGTGCTCAAAATTAGAGTTTGGTAGATGGGGCCAATCTTCTGCTAGTCCTTTTCGGGTGCTGCTGTGATAAGTCTCGGCTATCTCATCGAGTTTAGCTGTGACTCTTTGAATATTCCACAGTAAGGAGTAATGTCTGTATGATTAAGCCCAACAGAAATACACTACTACTAATCGTTCTCGACTCCCATTTTTTCTATCAAAAAAACCTTAACTTGACTCATTTATTAAATGAATTGAATCGAACTAACTATTAACGAACTTGTTTATCTAATTCAGTGATAAATTAATCTAAAAAATAATGTATTATTTTCATAACACAAACAAGAAATAGTAAATACTGTATATTAACAAAAATATTTGACAAAAAAAAAAAAAGAGAAAGCAGCAAAAAATGACTTTGCTTATATAAAAAAAAAAAACAAAGAGTGACTTTTACAATAATGGTTTTCAGATTTTCTGATTATCCATTTGTAGGTCCAATTATTTCTCAATTTATACAACAACTAGTGTAAACATTTCGTAACATCATTTCCAAATGATGAATCCCTTATGAACTGCAAGATGTAGATGAACAAAAGATCAGATTACAATTAATCTTGCCCATCCAAGGAAAGTGGAAATTCGTATATATTCTTGAGACACGACCAAAAATTATATGCCTCATGTCTACCTCTTTCCCTTCTTGACATAAGATTCCAGTGCACCTTCACTAACCACCATCTCCAATATATCACCAAGCATCATTCCTTTCTTGGCTTGAATTTCAAGCCAAATTTTACTCTTAACCCTAATTAGAAATTCTAAATTGACCAAAACTCCCCCAAAATGTGATCCCCATCATAATTATCTCAACAATATGCAACCCAATAACACCCCTATAAAATCCCCACTCATGTACATTATAGACTCCCCTAAAACAAAATCCAAAACACATGACAAGATATAGTGAAATATCCCACTTTAGTCACCCCCAACACACACTAAAATTTGAGTACTCAGAATTCCCATTTAAGTGTGATGGTTGCAAGGAGGCAGGCATAGGGTCTCGCTACAAATGCGCCAAGTGTGACGTTGATCTTCATATGCATTGTGCAATCCCATCTGCCTCAATTGTACATCCTTTCTACACAAAATGTTCGTTCCAATTCTACTCGAGACCGCCCGGAGACAAGCCTCGTTACTGTAACGCTTGCGAGAGAGACGTGACCGGATTTGTGTACCATTGCAAAGACTGTGGGTTTGATCTCCATCCTTGTTGTGCAAAGCTTCCTGTGGTGATTGATGATGGTGATCAAGTGAAGTTGTACTTGTATAGAAAGGTTAGTGCTTCATGCCAAAAATGTGGACGTAAAGGTAGAAGTTGGAGCTATAGGTCTACTTGTAAGAAATATAATTTACACGTGGCATGTGTTAAGGACATGTTAGTGGAAAGTAATTGGCCTCAGGTTTTAGGACGGTTCTCGGAAATTAAAGGTGGTTCTAATAATATTGGTAATTATAATGTTAATAAGAAATTGGAGACTCGAATTCCTAGCTTGAAAAATTCACTTCTTCAAACCAATCAAAGGAAGAGTAAAGCTAATATTAAAAAAGGTTTTGAGATGGCTGGATTGGGCATGCAATTTGTTGTATCGGCTGTGCTTGGAGATCCGACGGCTCTCATTGCTGGGATTATTGGGTCTTTGATTAAAGCTTGATGATCATGTAAAGGTTAATAATGATTAGGGTTTGGAATGGTAACACTAATCTTAATGCTCTTGTCTAATTATGTCCTTGTGCTTAAGGAGATCCGACGGCTCTCATTGCTGGGATTATTGGGTCTTTGATTAAAGCTTGATGATCATGTAAAGGTTAATAATGATTAGGGTCTGGAATGGTAACACTAATCTTAGTGTTACTTGTCTAATTATGTCCTTATGCTTAAGGTTTATGTTTAATTAGTGTAATTCTCAATAAAACTCTAGCTTAGATCATGTTACTAAATAAATGTTCTTCTTTTTATGAACTTCTTGATTTATCTTGAGTTAATTACACAGTATGCCACTTTAACTAGTAGAATCTTATGGCTGCCACTACGAGTTTTGAAATGCCAAGAATGGCACCAAGCAATATTTTAATTATTAGAAATAATCACAATTTTAATCTTAAAAATGCCACCTCCATTCAAATATAAGGCAATTTCTTGTCGAACATATCGTTTTTTTCTTTCTATCTCTTCTTTTTGTCTTTTCTCTCTTCTTCTCTCCGGTCTCTCTCTCTCTCTGAATCTCTTCTCTTCCTCTCTCCTCTCTCTCCTCCACTGCCACCATTGTTTTCCCCTCCATCTCCACCATTGATTTCTCTTCCATCGCCTTCCAGTTTGTTCCTTTTGATCTGTAAAACGCAATTCGTAATAGACGGTGAAATGATCTGAAAAGTGCCGACGTAAAATTGCAATGGAGAGAGATCGCAATTCATACAGAAGGTGGAAAACGTTGTTGCGATTTTCCCATTTATCTATTGGGCCTATACGATGTTGTAGTCACAGATCAGGTCCAGGTTGTTCCATAATAAACTATAGGGTGAATTACCCTGTGGTCCTTTCCGTTTAACAATATTTCCAACTTGATCCTCCCTTTCAAAAAAAGCTCTTAGTGGATCCTATAAAATTAACAACGTTAATTACTTTTAATAGAAAAAAAATCCAAAATATGATTTTACCCTAAAACTTCCGTTAGAATAAAAGAATAAAAATTCAATCTTTCAAGCATGATCCCATTATCAGGGAGGTTGGCATGACAACTTCAGCCAACTTAGTTTCTAATAATTTACAATTCTAATAGTTCCTTCAAATTTTACCATTTTGCGGAGGAGTTCAACTTCGTTTCATGTGATATTTTGTTATCCAAAGTATGTTTAATGACTTTTATTTAATATATAGAACAAACTGTTTTAGACTGTGAAGTCTAATTCAAGAATTTAACGAAGTACAAAGGAATAAATTAAATAAATGTATACGCCAAGGAAACATCCTCGTGACGCATGCATTTTCATCCATAGAGTTAATACATAAAAAAAGCCAAGTTATATCCCTTTTATCAAAAATATTATAAAGTTTCAAAAATATCTTTATATGAGCTCAACATTAATCCTTGTATCAAAAATGGCCTCTCGATTGTGTTCCATCAAAAATAACCGTCAGAGAAATGTGTCAGTTTTAATATGGAGGCACGAACTAACTAAAATGATGCCATTCTTAATATGGTGTGCTCTCATGGCACTTCTTTACGGAAGTAGATGCTTAAACACTCTGCTCGTCTTTTAATAGCTCCGTTCTAACGAGAAATTACTGTTGTTTCTAATATGATTATGTAATATTAACAAATATTAAATTGATAAAGGTCTTTTTATTTTTTATAATAAGTACGAAACTTAAAGTATATGATTACAGTCCAATCATAAGTTCAGCATGAAATCTATTGAAAATTTTAGTGTCTGTTTAGTTGTAAAAATTTTCATATTTTTTTAGAAAATTAGAAAAAAGAAATAGAAAAATGAAAAATTTGTTCATTAAAGCTAAATTTCTCTATTATTTTCTCTATTATTTCAGAAAATAAAAAAAAAACAAAAAATAGAAAACAAAAATTATTTTCTCAACTAAATATAGCATCAGTTTTTCTGAATGAAATGATCATTCCGTTAGAACTCCCACCTATCTAGAATGACCCGAAGTGCTATGACAGAGAGTGTGCAGAGGGTGGAATATTATTATTCATGCTGAAAGAACTACAACCATTCTTGTCCGAATACATCAAATGAAGTAGCATATTTTTTTTTATAAGAATGAAGTAGCATATTAGGAATTTGTTAACACCTATTACCATATACTAATCTTGAGTGTCCTTCTTTAACGTTAGCAGTCCATTGCCGGTGTAGGAGGTTCCACATGCCCCATAATGGATTTGTTCACTTCCAAGGGTTATTAACATAATGGACAGCAAGAGCCTAGTCGGAACCAAGTGATAATTTAAACCAATCCTGCTGAAAAATTGAGTTGTTTTTTTTTGTTTTTGCTTTTCAACTGCCGTACGAGCTCAATTCTCAACTGTTAGCCATTAATTGCCTATAGGTTACCAGAATGTCTTGCGGTGGATGGCTAGGAAGTTGGGGATTTGCAGATGCCAGATGGTCGAGAAAC
>CAODLS010180806.1:0-18556 GCA_948243855.1 Flueggea neowawraea | reverse complement strand
CATAAATTATATTCCGGCTACCAACACAGGAAATGTGTTTAAACAAGCCAGTAGCAATGTCTGCAACAAGTAGTGCAAATCTTAAATGCAAAAGCCAAAAGCATTGACTAGACTAACTAGAGAACTTCAAATAGAATATCTACAAATAGAGAAGGAAGTTTACGTTTTCATCACTCTCTCTAATGTACCCTTTAGCTTCCATAATTCGAGCAAGGCCTCGCCACCATAGATGATCTTTGGTTGAAAATTTCTCAGACTGCAAGGAATCACCATAAGAGAAGAATGAGACAAAGACTGTGTCGAGTAATTAAATGTCATCGATCAGATGACCAGAAAATATTACCTGTTCCATTATTTTACTGACAAAAGTCCTAAGGTTTGGCTTCCGAATTAAACCTTGTTGCTCATGATTGATAAATGTATCTCCACATGAATCATCTAGAAAACCTGCTCGTTGCTGAAATTCAACACAAGCATCATTTTAAGAACTTTGGCTTAGAAAAACAGAAGTAGAAGCTCTATCTACAACATCATTTGTCACAAAATTTTATAACAAACCAAATTGAAATTGGAACATGAGGAAAATAATGGTCGCACTCACATTATAAGCAGCAATAACCTGCATTAGAATATCAGCCTCCCCTTTCAAATTTTCCATTTTGGGCGGTCCCTCAACACAAACATCACACCTGCGTCAAGTAATTCCACAAATATTGTTTTAACTAGCAGTACAAACAGCAGTCATTTGTGACTATGTACCGACAAATGAAGAAATTAAAAACAAAAGATGCCGGTTTTACTTACACCACATTAGAAGTTTCATTCAAGAACAACACTTTTGCAGCAGATGATAATCAGGTTATAAGATACAAGAAAGTTGCGAAAAGAAAGAATAACATACAAAAGACATTTGTCATCGCTGAAATCCTCCCCAAAGTACTGTACCAATATTTTGGCTTGACAACAAGAGTTGTTCATTCCATATCTGCAGTAAAACCAACACATGAATGCTTCACAATATGTTCAAACAAAAGAAGGGAAAGAAAAGGAGAAATAGCAAAAACATGGACGGAAATAAATGATTTGAAAGTCTACCTGAAACAATCAGATAACATCTTGTATGCTTGTTTTGTCTGATCTTCACTTCTTTTACTTGGCAGAAGAGAAGGCATTCGGGTAAGGTTGGCATATAGAACTGCTTGGCAAAGAGAAGACATAACATTTGCTTAGAAAAAGTTTTTGAGTCAACTTTAAATACAACATTTTCTTGTCTTAGCCAATTAGAAAATCAATCACAAAGGCATCCTTTCAATTCACTAAAAAGGGCCTCACCACATTCTGCCAGCTTTCCATCCCTTCCAGCACGGCCTGCTTCTTGATAATATGCTTCCAAACTCTGTAATTAGACTACTGATTAAAGAAGCTTAAAATCACCAAATACAACCTAAATTACACATAAGAAAGAACAAGCTAAAAAGAACAGAGAAAAGGTTTTTATAAGGAAAAGCAAAGGGATGTTCCATAACTTAAAGAAAAACAAGGAATGCAAGAAAAACACTTTTCTGAAGACCATTTAAATCTTATTTTTGTATACTAGATCAAAGAGTACAATGAGGAAAAATAAAGATGAATATATGTCAACCTGCGGCCAGCCATAGTGGATGATTCTTCTAACATTTGATTTATCAATCCCCATGCCAAAAGCAATTGTTGCCACAACTACCTAAAAGTGAAACCATAAGCCAAAATGTAATCATTATCTTATCTCAAAGCACATATACAAAATGCGGCTATTTCACAGAAACACTGATTCTTATTTCATTAATGACAGAAAAGATTGAATAATGTAAGTTAGAACCATCATTAAACAGAGAACTCATTTTCCTTAGTCCATACCTCTAGCCTGTTTTCATGAAAATCCTTGTGCACCAGCCTCAGATGTGATTTTTTCAACTGGGAGAAATTATTTGGATCATTGGATGTATTAGTTTCAAATGGAACAAAATAAAAGAAGATTTATTGTGCAACATACATCTAAATGACGTGAGGAGTGAAATTCCGAAATACATAAGTACATATGTGATCAGACTGCATGGAAAAAGAAAACATTTGAAGCATGCATAATTACACATAGAGGAATAATATACGCTGCAGATGTAAACAAAGTGCGGAAAATACAATATGATCCATACTGAGGCATTGTAAGCAGCCGCTTTCACACCAGAACTGCAGAGGAAGTCCGCAATGATCAGTGTTTCTTTTCTTGTAGGAACATATATAATTGTCGGTCCTTCTTCCAGAGGCTTTTTCAGAAGTTCTAATCTATCTTCTAGCTTGTTAGGGGGGTCAATTGTATCAGATGATCCACATACATGCAGGTCTTCACCAGGAGATTGTCCACAGAACTCCCCACATGCAACTTAAAAGAGAGAAAAAGTTTTTATTCACATCTAAAATTAATTGTACCATCAAATTCTAATTGGTATGTTATTTTTTAAAACACAAAACCATGGTCAATGGTTGGCAATGGTCTGTCAGTTTAAGATGAAGAGGGTCTTCCAAAAACAGCAGCTGTGTGGCCTATGTGTCTAATTTGGTGAGAATGATGCAACAATTAATATGGATAAAATGAAAAAGAAGAATTGTTACCATCCCAATCATCAACACTTTGGAAGACATCAACCTCATTTTCAAGATATTCAACTGACATTTCTTTTCCCTCCATGGAGGTTGATCCATCATTATCTGGAAATTTGTTTCCATCATCATCTATATCACTGCAATCATCTTCACTGTCATTCACATCTTCTGTTTCTGCCTCCGATACACTACTATGACTACAGGTGTTAAAGCAACTATGAAAACCTTTAGCTGTCATAATTCGTTTTGCTTCATTAGTCTTCCTCTTTGTGGCATAGTAATTAATCAACTGGCGGAAATCCTTTTCGTAGGAAGACGGAGAAGAGGTTCTACTATGTTTTACCTGTAAACAGAAAGGGAGTTTTAATATTTCATTGTGCTTAATAAAAGGATATGCTAAGCAATGCAGAAATATAAATTAGAAATGAGTAATGAAACTAATATTCAAGATTACTTCCCAATATCTTTTCAAAAGACATTGTTGCAAAAGCATCATCCTTTTAAATTGCTTTTGGTTGCCCGTGTCCACATGAATTTCAACAATATGAGTATATGACAGCGAGACAAACTTATGCATCTACCCACTCAATGTAGATTTTATTCCTTCTTTGTTTTCCTTTTCAATTTATCGCACTTTCACATTTGTCTCAATCAAAGTATTTCAGACGGTTCATGAACACAATAAGTTTAAAATTTGAGAGAGTTACCAAGAAGCGTAAATTTGGCCTAAAAAATGAAGTCAGCACAATTTTTGTATTTGTTGACATGTTGAGTGATTTAAGAACATCTTCTCGAACGCGAATAGTTGCAGTAGCAGTCAATGCCATCAGAGGGATATCAAATTTTAAGAATTGTAGCCTTGTAGCACTGAAGTTCTCCCTTAATACAGACAATTGCCTGTACATTGTAACAGTTCAGTATAACATCATCATAACTTCAAACCTAGTGTTAAGATTAAGAAGATGATGAACTTGAGAAACAGCCAGTAAAGAACATTTAAGAAAAGGAGAAAACAATATGGAAGGTTACGCAGAGAAAAACTGCATGAGTCTAACCAGTAACAAAAGAAAGCTAGAAGCAAATGGTACATAGTTTTATATTTACTAAGAACAGCCTTGGTATGATATTTTGAGATGTTTCTAATTGAATAAAGCATATACAATATCTATGCAAGGGTTGCAATCATAAACTCCATCCGTTGTTCTGATTATTAGAATAAATAAACATTGCTAACATGAGGTCAAAGCAGCCATATGGATCAAAAGAAGAATGGGAAACCTGTAATCCGGCCGAAAATCATGCCCCCACTTAGAAACACAATGGACTTCATCAATGGCAAACAAAGTAATTCCACGACCTTCTGCAAGCTTCTGAAGAGGTTTTATCAGTCTGCAGAAAAAAATCAAACCTTCTAAATCAAACCTTCCTTCAAAAACAAGCCTAAAAGTACTAATTATCTCTTACCTCAAAACTGTCTCTGGACACACATAGATCACACCATACATGCCTCTCATTGCTTTCTGTTCCACACCACTGTCAGGTTGCCCAGACCCAAGAAAGCACGCAGAGATGCCATGTTTCGACAGCTTCAAACACTGATCATGCATTAAGCTTATCAACGGCGAAATCACAACCACTACCTTTCCTGTTAATAATGCCGGAATCTGGAAACACAATGATTTCCCTACAGCAAGATAAATATACAAACTCAACATCAATATCCACAACAATTACATAAAATACACACCCAAATGAAGCAGAAAAAGGAATACCAGATCCTGTCGCAGCAAGAACAAGACAGTCTTGGCGATTCACCCATGCGGCCAAAGCCTCTTTCTGGAAACTCTTTAATGAGGAATAACCGAAGTGCTTCTGCAACAAATTATTAGCCCTAATTTCCCAATCCGGTGAAATATCTTCAGCCACCGGAGACAAAACTGTCAAGCTCTCCGGTACACATTTCGCATTACTAAATTCCGCTACTCGAAAAGACTCTTCATTAAAACTTACAGGTAAATCGGTTTCAGTAACAATTCTAGCTTTTTTCGGCTTGCGAAAATGATCTAATATGCTAGACTGACGCAATCGACCAAATGAAGCTGCATTGTTACCACTTTTGGAACTGCGAGAACTTGATTCAGAACCAAGCTTGTTGCGATGGCCATTCGAGAGATACGCAAGAGCATCGTCGAAAGACGGACCGACCTCTTTTACGGCTTTTACGACATCGGAGCTTTCAAACCCCATGTCGATTAATTTCGCAATAACTTCATCGGAAGAAAAATCGCTCTCAACCATCTCACTGCGACCCGAAAAATTAGGAAGATCCAAAGTCAGAATCATCAATAAAATGCAAAAAAACATGTATTAAAATAAAATTTCTAACCTGTGATTGAAGGTTGGAGGGATAAGAATTCAAATTGTGTTGTCCGTAGAGTGGACGATGATAAGTCCGCGCTAGAATTATGTTGATCGCGCCAAAGTTGGGAAAATTTGCAATCCACGCGGAACCTGAACGACGGCGTTTGAGGCCATCACCCTGGTTCTCCATTGCCATGGCCGAAGAGTTTGAAGTCCAATTTCAAGAAGGCCCAACATCGTCTTAATATGGCTGTTATGGCCTGAGAATCATATCATAAAAAAACACTCTCTATAATTTTTCTATTTATTTTTTCAATTCTGTAATAATTTGTAAATTTTAAATTATTTTTAATATAATTAATATTTAGTAAACACATTCAATCTACTTTTATTTTTTTAATTAAGATGATTTAAGTCTATAAAGAGTAAGATGAAGATACATTCTTTAAAAATTTTCTATTTATTTTTTGAATTTTGTGGTGATTTGTAATTTTCAAATCATTTTTAAAATAATTAATTTAATTAATATTTAGTGAACACATTTAATCTACTTTTATTATTTTAATTAAGATGATTTAAGTCTGATTAATAACAATATGGATAGTGCTACGAATGTCCACCACTACTTAAAAAAGGTTACGCCGTTACGGTGGTATGGGTTTATGGATTAAGAAATCAAAGAGTTGGGATATGAATGATGTTGACTCTACAGCTGATCCATCAACAATTCTCACTCATATCATCCACATTCCACACAGTGCTTCCATGAACGGTGAGGATTTATCTGTTCATTGTCAATCACAAGTGTCAGACCATTATCACAACTCTCCTTTCCTCCTTTTCTAGTAACTTTTCCAATTATACAGCTTTTGAAGCACTAAATTGTTCGAGAAAATGTAAATTCAATAGCATTTTTTATGAATACTTACTAAAAGTTTGGATCCAATGGAACATAACTACACATGTGAGACTTTATAGGTAAGTGATACTTTTGTTGAATTTTTATTTTTGAGTGGGCCGAACAAATAATAAATCTTAGGAAAAGATTTTCCCTTGGCTTTGTCAAGATCAAATACATTTGATTTTCCAGTTTCTAGATTTTTCTTCCTTTAAATGGAATAAATGTTCTAAAAATTGTGACTTTGTCTCCATGAATTTTTAAAGTTGGAAAAGGAAGTACAAAATATCAAAAGATGGACTTTTTAAGATTAGGACATACATTTTAGAATAGAAGTTTTTGCTATATGTGCTTTCACCTGATTTATTATTCAGATTTATAATATATTAGTCCAAATTATGACTTTAGCATTCTTTGGCAGTATATACTTTAGCATTCTAATTCTTCAATGAAGGTTTAAAAAGAATTTCAAATTGACAATGTATGGTGTAAAAGGTGGAGGTGATTGTTTATCATCTATGGTAAGAAAACTCTTTTTCATGAGCTAAAGTTGGTAGAGAAATTGTTGCAGGAGTTATTTACAGTCGATATAATCAGGAAAAAAATGGTTGCTCAAATTAGCAAGATTGAGGAGGAAACTTATACTTGCTTCAAATAAGTGTGTACGAAATAAGGGGCATCTTGATTTTATTGTGTGCCGCAAACAGTATTTACGGATTCTATCTGAAATGATTAAGGCATATATAAGTTATACTATTTAGAATTATTTTATTTATCCTAAATTATACTGTTTAGAATTATACTATATCAATTAAAAAATAATACCATTTACAATTATACTATAATATAGTATAAATTTTTTTACTATTTAGAATTATACTACATTATTTAAAATTATTTCATTTTCTCCCATTATAATCACCCATTTTTAGGAGCACCCATCCTTAGTCTTTTTTTTTTAATGAAGTAAATAAATGAGCTTGTGAATAGACTCCAACTTTTATTGATTTGCCCTTATTATAATCACTACATTTGTTTTTCCTAGGACCATATCATTTAAAAAATTCTACATTTTCAAATTTTCAAAACCAAAGTTATGCCCGCACCATGTGCGGGCCTTCAAACTAGTTTTTAGCATACCTAATAGTAATCTCTTCAGATCGAATCTCTCAGCTTTTTTGTGCTCCTGGTTTGATGAAGCTTCAATGGATTTCAATCTAGAATTATCAATCTGCAATTTTAGAAAGAAAAATATGTTCTATAAATATAAACACAAATTTTAGAGCCCTTATAATATCTTGAAACTGTGATTCCAGACTGCTCAAATGAACAAGTTGTTTACAAACCTGGAATCAGATCTTAGGATTATTAACCAAATGTATTGAATTAACTTTAATGGGTATGGCAATTGGCAAGTAAAAAAAATCAAGTTTAGAAAAAATGTGCTAGAGATTCCAGAAAAGCATCCCCTAGGATGATCCAGCAGAGTCATGCCTCGGCCCTTTGAAGTGTTAATTGCCTCCAGCAGCATAGCCACCTCGTCCAACATTGGCCTCTTATTCGGGTCTAAGTCCGAGCAGCGCTTCATCACGTTCACCAGAGACTTCGGACAACATTTTGGTATCTTCGGCCTCAAATCCTGCTTTCATTACACCAAAAGTTCAATGAGATTCCATGAAAGTCAACCTTTCTTAGTTGTTTGAATATTGTTCTGTTTAAAGAAATTAAACTTCAGTACCTTGTAAAAGAGTTCTGACTCGAGTTGAGCTGAGTGAACATCTTTGTATGGCACGTCGCAACAATATATTTCCCATAAGAAAATTCTGAAGCCGTAGACATTACATTTTCTTGTGTACGGTTTATGGTAGAAGACCTACAACATGAATCAAAGCAGACAATATTACCAGTTACAACATATATAAATATTCATCTAGTGCCAATTTTAATTGATAACACATATGCAAAGACACATACTTTTGGAGCCATGTAACCAAATGTTCCAGTAATTCCCATCATTTCATTTTGATTATCTATATCAACTCCGAAATCAGTAATCTTCAGAGTTAGATTCCTATCAGGGAGTATGTTATCGGTTTTGATATCTCTGTGAACAACCTTTTATGGATGCGAATTGGCAGGACACGGCCTAGCCCATCACCGTGTCCCTGCCCGTGTTTCTCCAAGTCGTGCTTCTTCAACACACAGACACATGATTTTGTCTGTGTAATTCATGTCCCGCCCATTCTTATTCATTCATGCTCGTGTCTTCATTCTGGAGTGTCTTTTACGTGGATTATAGGGCTTAGGGTTGTTGGTTTTGCCTAGGAAACATTGTAATCATATATATAGGGGTTTGGAAAAACTCTTGTAACCTTTTCGGCCGACTTTCATAGTGAATAACACGAACCGCTCTCTCTCTCTGCCCGTTGACATATGTCGATTGATTGAACCACCTAAATTCTGTGTTGTGTGTGATTGCTATGTTCTGTTATTCCGCGTTTCTATTGTTTGATTGCCTGACAAGTGGTATCAGAACCCACAAACACCTGGGTTCAAATCTATAGAAGGAATATGTCTTCACAGAAATTCGAGGTTAAGAATTGCAATGGGTTGAATGATTTCACCCTGTGGAAGCTGAAGATGAAGACACTTCTCATTTAGTAGAAGTGTGCTCAGGCAATAGTCGGAAAGATAAATTGCATGTAGAGTTGACAACAGCACAGAAGGAGGAAGTTATGTTTAGGGCACGTAGTGAGATTCTATTGAGTCTGGCAGATGAAGTCCTAAGGGAGGTAGCAGATGAGACTACAACAATTGGCTTGTGAAAGAAGCTTGAAAGCAAGTACAAGAAAAAGTCTCTGACCAACAGGATTTACTAGAAAAGATGACCGCATACCTTGAAGATGTCAAAAATTATACAGGTAAGAGATCACCTTGACAACTTTAAGAGGATTATTTTAGACTTGAATGGAGTTTGTGTTAAAGTTGAGGAAGAGGATCAAGCCATGATTTTGTTTTGTTCATTGCCTAGCTTTGATGAGAATTTTGTAGATACTATGATATATGGTATGTATAATATCTCGATAAATGATGTTAATGATGCTCTACAGTCTAAATAATTGCAGAAGTTAGTTTCTGCTTCTGGGGAAGGCGGTGTAAAGACTCGGTTAATTGTGAGTATGGGCAGGAGCATAGAACAAAATGGTGGAAGACGTAGTAAGCCGCGTTCAAAATCTAAGTCTGCATTAAGATGCTTTCACTGTAAAGAGAAATAACTGTCCACAAAGGAAAAAGGGAATTGAACAAGAGTCAAATGGGAATGCGCAGGTTGTGGTAGCTCAGAAAGATTCTGAAAAACAGGATATTCTGATGATGGAGAATGAGGAGATGTTCTGACTGTCAGTACAGTTAGTTCTGGAGAAACTTGGGTCCTAAATACTGGAGCTTCGTATCATATGAATTATTCATGAGAGCTATTCACTTCCTTTAAGGAGCGGAATGACAATGTAAAGTTGGGTGATGATGGGGAGTTAGGTGTCAAAGGTAATTGTTTGATGCAGATTAAAATGTATGAAGAAATTGTTAGGACATTGGATGTCTGATATGTTCCTGAATTGCGAAAGAATTTGATCTATACTGGTACATTGGATAAAATGGGTACACAATCTATGAAAGTGGTGGAGTTCTTAGGGTGTCAAAAGGAGCTCTTGTGGTGATGAAATGCAGATTGCAACATGAAATTTATGCATTGATGGGTAGTTAAGTGTTAAAAACGATGGCGGTGTTGAGCTCAATGGTTATTGATTTTGTAGAGAGGAAGGATAATAGTATAGAGTTGTGGCATCGAAGATTTTGGCATATAAGTGAGAATAAACTTTCTATTTTGAGTAAGAAAGGGCTTTTAGGAGTTGCCGAGACTGGAAAGCTGAAGTTCTGTGAGACTTGTGTTATGAGTAAACAATGCAGGGTGATATTCAGTATGGCTAGTCACACTATTAAGGAGATACTTGAATACATACACTCTGATTTATGTGGTCCTTCTTTGGTGGAGTCTCATAGTGGATGCAAGTATTATGTTATTTTTATTGATGACTTTTCTAGAAAGGTGTGGATATATTTTCTAAAATCTAGGGATGAAGTGTTTGGGAAGTTCAAAAAGTGAAAGACTATGGTAGAGAAATGGACCGAAAAAGTAGTTAAAACACTCAGAACAGATAATGGGTTGGAATTTGTAACAAAAAGCTTGACGAGTTTTGCAAAAAAGAAGGTATAGTGAGGCACCGCGCACTGTACGCCCTACGCCACAACATAATGGAGTTGCATAACAGATGAACCAAACATTGGTACAACGCGCTAGATGCATGAGATAGACATTGAGTTGTCGAAGCAGTTAACACTGTTGCTTATCTTGTAAATAGATCGCAATCGATTGCAATTGATTTTAAGACTTCTCAAGAGGTATAGTCCGGCAAAACCTCTAATTATCTTGGCTTGAAAATATTTGGTTATTCTGCTTATACTCATGTTAATGATGACAACTAGAGCCTAGGGCAATGAAATGCATATTTCTAAGGTATGCGACTGAGGTGAAAGATTATAGATTGTGGTGTAAAACTAGTCTGGGTAAAACAAGTTAGAGATGAATTGATGAAGATTGAAGGCTTTTTGGGTCAAGTCTGAGTATCACGGATGCGTACAGACCGTGTACTGAGGTGCTTGTCCTTGGTAATGTCCGTGTGATGCACTGAAACTAATACAAATGTTAATTGGCAGGATACGGCCTAGCCCACGGCCGTGTCCCTGCCCGTGTTTCTCCAGGTCATGCTTCTTCAACACACAGACACGGGATTTCGTCCGTGTAATTCATGTCCCGCCTGTGTATTATTCATTCATGCCCGTGTCTTCATTCTGAAGGTGTCTTTGACATGAATTAAGGCTTAGGGTGGTTGGTTTTACCTAGGAAACATTGTAAACATATATATATAAGGGCTTGGGAAAACTCATGTAACCTTTTGGGCCGACTTTCATTGTGAATAACACGAATCACTCTCTCTCTTTCTGTGGACGTAGGTCGATTGACCGAATCACGTAAATTCTGTGTAATGCGTAATTGCTCTCTTTTGTTATTCGCGTTTCTATTGTTTGATTATACGATAGTTTCCATGTTATATTAGGAGAAGGTAGGAACAGTTACGTAGGAGTGTCGCTATTGGCTTACCAATTATATTCTCATTGAAACTCAAAAACTCGATACTTTCATACTTCCATTACAAAATTAGGATATCATTTAAATTTTAGAGAACCACTAATATCAAAACCGAATCAACAGATTTGAATCTTCCAAGTAAAAGAATAGCAAAATTTTTTATATTAGATAATTTTCATTATAAAATAAACAAATCATTGGAAAAAAAAAAACACGATTTCACTATGCATTCTACAATTCATCATTCGGTTCTTCATCTTCAGAACCAGCTGAACTTGAACCGCTCTTCTCATAAACCTGCCTTATTACAGGATTACAAACAGCTTCAACTTCTCATCATAGTCATCTTTCTCTGCATCCTGGTTATTATCCAGCCATTCCAGAGCTTCCTTCAATGTACTTTCAATGTTGTCTTTATCGCCAGAATCAATCTTGTCTGAAAGCTTCTCATTAATGGTGCTTCTCATGTTGTATATGTAAGTCTCTAACTTGTTTCTTGCATCAATCTTTTCTCTCACTTTCTTGTCTTCATCTGCCACTTCCTCTGCTTCCTTCACCATTCTCTCTCTTCTTGGCTTAACCGGCCTTTGTCGTTGGTTATTGTTATGGATTGTGATTTCTTTGCTGCTTTGTCCTCTGCTGTTACGTGTAAGATTCCGTTCGCGTCGACCTCGAACGTGGCACTCCCCTGCAAGTTTGTTTCAGAGTCAAAGATTGGTTTTAAGAATCACATAACATGGGATTGTCTAAAATCTTGATCGTGTTACTGTTGTATTGACATAAGCATACCTTGGAGCCGGTGGAATTCCGGAAAGATCGAACCTTCCTAGCTCACGACAGTCTTTAGTCAAGCTTCTTTCACCTTCATAGACCTGACATTTTTTATTCATGCATTAGCCTTTTCAACGTCGCGGTAAACCATTAATAATTTCTTGCCTCTCAACGAGTACTAACACCCTTTTAACAAGTATGCTCAATTAGTAAACAAACACCTTGTTTGGAAAAAAAATTGCTATACCTTGATAGAAACTGTGGTTTGCTGGTCTTGATAAGTGGTGAAGATTTGGGAATTCTTAGTTGGAATGACAGTGTTCCTTGGAATCAATTTCGTCATGACACCACCTACTGTTTCAATTCCTAGGCTCAGTGGGGTAACATCAAGCAACAGAAGTCCTGCAGCAAATAAGTTGAAGCCAATTATAATTTCATCTAAGTTTTGAATCAAAAGACTGCAAAGCAAGCGAATGGTTTACCTTTTGTTTCTTCACCGCCTTCGCCGCTCAAAATTCCACCTTGAACTGCAGCATCATAGGCGACAGCCTCGTCCGGGTTGACACCCTTGTTAGGCTCCTTACCATCAAATATCTCCTTCAACAACTGCTGCACCTTCGGAATTCGGGTACTGGCGCCAACTAACTTAATCTCTTTAATATCAGTCTTGCTCAAACCAGCATCCTCTAATGCCTTCTTTACTGGCCCCAACGTCTTCTTAAACAAATCCATGTTCAACTCTTCGAATCTCGCCTTTGTCAATGCCTCTGAGAAATCAACACCGTCAAACAATGACTCAATTTCCACTCTGGTGCTGGCTACTCAATGCCCTCTTTGCTCTCTCACATTCCTTTCTAAGCTTCCCAAGAGCCCTGTTGTCCTTGCTTATGTCTTTGTTGTACTTCTTCTTGATCAACTTGATGAAATAGTCCATCACTCTATGGTCAAAGTCCTCTCCTCCCAATTGTGTGTCTCCACTGGTGGCAAGAACCTCAAAAACACCATTATCAATGGTCAAGATACTAACATCAAATGTACCTCCACCAAGGTCATACACCAGAATGTTCATCTCTCCTCCTTTCTTGTCAAGACCATACGCTATTGCAACAGCTGTAGGCTCATTGATTATCCGAACCACGTTGAGCCCGGCAATGGTGCCTGCATCCTTTGTAGCCTGCCTCTGAGCATCATTGAAATAAGCTACAAAAACCAAATTCAAAATCAGTCTATTTCTGATCCTTTTCAAACCCACCAGTTAATCTGGTCTCTAAAGTAACTGAGCGTGAAGACAGTGACTAAATTACATACCGGGAACGGTGATGACTGCATCTTTGATCTTCTTGCCCAAGTAGGCCTCAGCTGTCTCCTTCATCTTTGTCAGTTCCATAGCACAGATCTCTTCAGGGCTAAAAACTTTAGTCTCACCTTTCACCTTCACTTGAACATAAGGTTTCCCATCTTTATTAACCACTTTATAAGGCAAGAACTTTATGCCTCTCTGAACCTCTGGATCATTATACCTATGCAAACAAAACCAACCCAATTCAATTCACCACCAAACAAACACAAAGTTTGGAACTTTTTAGGGAACGAAGACCAGAATGGTCACTTACAGTCTCCCAATGAGACGCTTGACATCGAAGATGGTCCGCTCCGGGTTCTGGGCGGCTTGATTCTTAGCAGCTTCTCCAATGAGACACTCAGTGTCGGTGAAAGCCACCCATGAAGGAGTGATTCTGTTGCCTTGGTCATTGGCTATGATCTCAATGTGACCATTTTTAGAAACAGCCACACACGAGTATGTAGTCCCGAGATCAATACCAATCACTGTTCCCAGCTTAGCTTATCATCCTTTGCTACTACTAATAGTCCTAGCCAAAATTCTGGAAAATAAAAATAAAAAACAAGGATGTCATTACTCATTAGTACAAAACAATCTCCAACAATTAGCACCACGAATTCAAAAATTAAAGCAACAGCGTAATTACCTGGAAAGAAGAGGCAGAGAAGAAGAAAAGCTTGGTTCTTGAACATTGCTGGTTGCTTTAGCTCTCTGTAATGCAGTCCGGTCGGTTATTTCGGTTTCGGTTCTTTGTTTCGAGTGGTGTTATGGGTTTTGAAGGTGGTGGGTTATATATACAGTTCGATAATGTTCGGTGGTGTATTTTTGCTAGAGTGCTCAACGCAATCATAGCTGGCCACGTAAGCCTTTTTGCTGGATCAATTAGTGACTTTAACACGATACGGCCCCAATAGAGAGTTGACACGTCATGAATTTAGGAAGGTATTTTCGCGCGTAATGTTCCGAACGTTCTTGATCTGTGAAGAGAAATTTGGCGGGTTCAACGGCTGCAAAAGGGTACTTTTGGTAATGTCAGAGATCGCACCTTTGTCAAACTACGTCGTTTTATGTTTCCTTATAGTAAATTTTCTTAAGAAATGACGATTTATTGTATTACTAAAATATCAACAATTAATCTACTTTTGTCAATTGAATTAGCAAGTAAATATTTTGAGGAAATTTAATGATTAATGGTGATTGTTAATTTATCATTAGTCATTAAGCAACCAATTTAAATAATTCAAAACTCAAATTAACATACCAACAAGATTTTGGTGGAAAAATTAATCTGACCGTAAACAAAAAAAGGAGTTACTATCATATTAATCATTAATTAAGTTTTTAATGCAAAAAAATAACAAGATTAAGGGAGAAAAACCTTCAAGCAATTACTATTATACTAATCCTTAATTAAGATTTTATTGAAAGAAGAAAAAAACCGTCAATACTATAATTTATAAAAATGGCCGCTAAGCTAAATATTCAAATGAAAACAAAAATTAAGATTAACATTGTCTCAACCCCAGCTACTCGATATTTGCATGATCCAATTCAATATGAACATGAAAAAATCTCAAAAAAGAAAAAGATTAAAAAAATAAAAGTTACATTTGCCGGTGGAATAATAAGAATAAATTTGGTATGAACACAAAACCAATCAAATCCTCACTACCGAAAAGGAGCAAGAGGGTTAGGACTGCTAGGAACTTTGAATCATCTAAGTTCTTTACACACATGATCTAACATTCCAAGAAAATCTCTTACAATCACGAAAATCCGAAGTGGGTTGGCTTCATCTTTGCTCAGATGACCAGGAAAGTACTCTGTAACCTCTCTAACATGTAACAGCACTCCATCTTCATCAACCTTCAACTTTTCCAGCTTCTTCTCTTCATAATTTAGGAATTTTTTCATGGATTCCACGAAACCCCCGTTCTTTTCGTCCCCTGACAGGTTCTTGGTCACTAGATGTTTCAGTTCTTCCATTCCGTCTGATAAGGTTGAGACAGAACTTGCAAGAACATCAATGTCAATTGTTGCTGTTTTCTTGACATTGTAGAGTTCTGTGCTTAGGCCTGCAACAAGGTCTAGTCCCATTCTTCTGTAATCTTCTTCCTTCTCGTCCGGGGACTTCGTTTTATTCTTCTGATCGATCTTGCCCATGATGCTGTCCGAAACGCGGATCCCTTCTGATCGGATTATTTCTTGGACTACGAAATGGAGTAATGTGGTTCTTCCGTCTCTTCCTTTTACATCCGAGAGCTTAAGCAGCGTGTCGAGCTTGAATGCTCTCGCTCCTCCTCTGATTGTTCCAACATTCATACGGTTTCCAGTTTTGAGCACCGCTTCAAGCAGTTTCAGGAAAAGCCTGCTTGACCTGAGCTCTTTGCAGGCCTCCTGGTAAAGCAAGAAACAAGACTGAAACTGTTAAAAGAAAGACCTGGAATGTTTGAAAAATTTTCTGCAAAGTTGAATCCTTGTTTACCTCTAGCATCGAAAAAGAGTTTCGCAGATGAACCACCTCGTCTTCAAATGTTTCTCTGTAAAGCATTGCTTCGACTCGGAGAAATGCAAAAGGGATGCTAAGCAATGCTCTGACCAATCTTTCTGCAGAACCTAATTCATTGATGTCTCCTTTGTAGCCAGTAAGCTTAGACTCTTCTTCCTTGGTAGGTACCATCTTTGCAAGTGCCTCTAGTTGTTGAAGAGACAAGCCGTCCCCTAATTCCCACAATTTTCCGGATACATAATTAGAAATTGAATTCATGTAGTCATATTGATTCTAGGAAATGCATACATCAGAACATTTCTTCTGCTTTCTGAATATCAATCTCGGTCTAGCCTTGTTAAAAGCACGCTTACATGAAGCGTGCTTCAAATGCATTTCCTAACATCAGTAATCTACATTTCTGTTTTCTATCGTTACACTTATATTAACGGCCAAGTAACAATCTTGGATTAAAATTGCACCTTTTCCCTTTATCTAACAACAGATAATGCCAGTATAATCTGTAATGTCACGAGATTATATTGAAGATTATCAGTACATGATGATATCAAAACTATTTACAGTGCTTCTAGAAATCTAGAGCCTTACCCCTGATCAGTGCATCACAAACTTGCTCAGCAGTTGCATTCAAGGCTTTTAAGAGTATGGTTATGTTCTGGAGCCTCTTAGGTTCAAGTACGTGTTTGCTTGGTGAAGGAGTTTTGCTCTTTACTTCATCATTCTTCACTGTAGTTTGCAAGTTGTATCCGAACAAAGATTCAATCATCTTCTCATCTAACCTGTTATACAAAGCAAAAGTTTGTCAGACTCAATGGGAATTCAAGTACATTGCAGATAAGTGCATAAGACTTACCAAAACAAAATTATTCTTTTTCTAATTCTTGAAATCTCTCAAAAATGAAAATGGTTCTTTTTGGGTTTTTTTTGGCCATTTAATACACCTTCTTCTCATGTTCTAAAATGCAATAACAAAATATTTTGAAAAAAAATCTTATTTACAAATAAAAAAACAATTTAGACAAAAAAATCAACTTGTTATTGGCAATCTTGATATTTTTTTCAATAATAAAAAAAATTAATCCACAAAAGATAGATTTTGTTTTTATTAAGTGATATTTTTCATACAAGTGGGCTAATTAACTTATTGATATTAGAGTTAATTTTAATATTAAGAGTTTGAGAATTCGATATCTGATGATAGCAAAAAAATATGACTTGTAAAAACCAATATATTTTATATGTAGCTCATATTAAGAAATAATTAATTTCTGATATCTTAACATTGGAAATCACTCAATACCATGTTTTTAATAACAAAATATACAGAAATCATTATCATATCTTTCTATATCTGTCTATAGAGACTATTATTGAGCACAAAATATACAGAAATCATTACCATATCCAATTTCACTATTATTGTCAATGTGTATTCCATTCCACATCAAGATGATGCAAAGACTTGGTATTTCGGTCATATGGAAACTTGAAAGCAACCTTTGACCCAATATCTTAATACGACGTTGTACATTGTCTCCTTCCTCCAAAGACGCGTATGATTTGCTCTTTCTTTCTCCAGCTAAATCGGTTTTGTACGTGTCTTCACCTTTGAGGTATTATTCGCTCTGAAATTGAAGTCGCCAATTTTATTTTAAAAAAATATTCATTAACTCAAGGGCAGATGACACTTAATTATTAGTTAGCTTTGGTGCCGATTCTAATTGACATTAACATTATAACACATTAATTAATAATAATTAATTATCTTATATATTTAATTATGACCGAAAACCAAATCTTCAATTCTCGACACTGAAAATAATTTTCATATCACCCTACAATCGGTTAGGGATAAATGAAATTTGTTATTATAGGAAATAAAGTTATGTTGTTAACTGTTTTTGACACATTCTTGTTTTAATTCTTCATTATACATTTTAAGTATACAAAAACATTACTAATAATTGTCAAACACACAAAATGATCTGTGCCTTCAACTTTGACTGGTTTTTGGTTAAACCAAGAGGCTGCAATATGACCCATTTTGAAACAACACGGTTTATAAGATAGGTTTTCAAAGCATATATATTTTATCTGAAGTGGATTCTCTGTTTTTACTTGTCTATCACTGATGCTACAATTTTTTTTCTTTGTCTAGCTAATAATGTAGAGTCCAATCACAATAATTAAAGCAAGGATATGTAGAAAAGAAAATGGCATACTAGTCCTTTCATTTGAATCAAGGGTTTAAGAATAAATTATATATATTCTGCCAAATAATAAATAAATAATATATATCGATTGGACCAATATTATTTACATTTTCCATTTTTTCATGCATAGTATGTTATTTTCTTAACAAGTCACTCGGTTAATTGGGTCTAATTCATTCAAAAAAAACCTTATGTGAGAAAAATTATCACTTGAATATAAACTCAAGAAACCATGCATATCTAGATAATATGTGACAATTTTACTCTTAACACATATTTTATTATTTTTCAGTTTAATATATGATTTTACATTTTAAATTAAATCCACTTTTCAAAATTAATTAGGAATTTAAAAAAGTTCATTGTCATTTTGGTATTACCCTGTCATTTTTTCTCTTTTTTTTTTTGTTGAAGGAAGAGTGAGAAAAGTTGGAGGAACATGGTCATGACGGATCAATTGATTCAATTCAGTTCGGTTAAGACTTGGTTGTCTTGCTTATGGGTTTAACTCGATTAGATCAATCCCAAATTAAGTAAGTGACAAAGTTAGACTCTACATAAGTATATAGAAAAACTTTCATGTATCAACTATAAATAGTTGACACATAACCCTAAT
>CAODLS010180691.1:0-17773 GCA_948243855.1 Flueggea neowawraea | reverse complement strand
AAGGAATACAGAGAAAAGAAGATGAATAGTCCTTGGAGGGATAGACCTATTGAAGAATCTTTGAAACTTTTTGATGAAATGAAGCAAGGCATGATTGAAGAAGGCAAAGCGACACTCAGAATGAAGCAGGATATGCAAAGTGACAACTTCAATATGTATGACCTTATTGCTTATCTGATCAAGGCAAGTGTAATTTTTTCATACATCTTTACACCTATAGAGAAAAAAAAAAGTTTAATGTAACTTTTACTGACGGTCTAATTTTTCCTAGGGGCAGTTCGCTCCTCATCCACATGCAGGGGATAAGTGGTGTATCTATCCAAGTTATGACTATGCTCACTGCATTGTGGACTCTCTTGAGAATATAACACATTCGGTAAGCTTTATTTGTTGACCTTAAAATTTTTCTTAGTTTTTTACTTCAGTTTCTTTTAAAATGTACTTTTGGTGACTGTTCTTGCGTTTTCGTGTACCAAATATATTGGATGCATGCGTTGGTGTTTATCTGTTGACTGTTGGAAGTCCTAAAATTAGCAACTAGAGAAATAAATGAGCGGTGCTGCTCGTGGAAAGCTTGGTGTTTGACTGAACTGATAAACAAGCCGACTTTGAACTTGATTTAAAAGCTTGGTTTGTAAATGAGCTGCACTTGAACAATACTCGGCTTGTTAGGAGCCTGACAAGCTCAATAATGAGCTTGCATTAAACACTTAATAATAATTTAAATTTGGTTTCCTTATATAAATTTAATATTTA
Source organism: Flueggea neowawraea (assembly GCA_948243855.1). Lineage (NCBI taxonomy): Eukaryota > Viridiplantae > Streptophyta > Magnoliopsida > Malpighiales > Phyllanthaceae > Flueggea > Flueggea neowawraea. Next base: position 17,017 of record CAODLS010180691.1, on the reverse strand, counting down.
CAAAATTAATTATTCAAGTATCTATACAAAAAAATTTATGCAAATATTAGTTCTTACTATAATCTATAACATATAAGTTAGATAAATTTATCACTGAACTTATGAGTAAATTTGGTAAAGGAGATCTCTTAACAGGTTGCTTAGGCCTATGAATTAATTTTGTACATATTAAAACTCGAATTGATGTTTTTCTTAGTTGATTTGGTTCTTTTAGTAGATGAGCCAAGCTCAAACAAAATTTAAATCTTGTTTATAAAACAAACCGAGATTGAATATGCTAAAACTCGGTTTGGCGCAGCTCAGACTAGTCCTATTGGCAACAGTCTAATTGCATGACCAAAGACTGGTGTAAATCTTTTTCTTCATTATTGATAATCCTCAGTGTCTAATATTGCTTAATGATAATTTTTTTTTGATAATAGAATTTTGTTTTATCATGGTGCAGTAATTCGCCTACAATAACTCAACATGGCCATACACGACTTACTGTTGCTTTTTTTCTAAACAAAAAGTGGCTTTACTTTTTATTAACATGATGACTTTAGATACCAAGTTCCCTTTAATTAGCTTTGACAGAATCTAAATGTTGTTATTTGCACTCTCACTTTTTTAGCATTCTTGCAGCTGTGTACACTTGAGTTCGAGACACGTCCTGCGTCGTACTATTGGTTATTACATGCACTGGGCCTCTATCAGCCTTATGTGTGGGAATACTCGCGGCTGAATGTTACAAACACTGTGATGTCAAAGCGCAAGGTAATTATTGTTTCGCGCATTCATGTTTGATTAGTTTGAAATTTAGCATACTTCTGTATATTCTATAATTATGTTTGTTCTGTTATATAGTATGCAAATCTATAATACATTTAGTATATTCCCCAGTATTTTAGAATTGGAAGTTTTGGAGGAAGTTATTAATACACTTACAATGTATGATGAGCCTGATGGTTATTATTTCTGTTGTTGCAGTTAAATTTCTTGGTTACAAACAAGTATGTTGATGGTTGGGATGACCCTCGTCTCATGACATTAGCTGGTTTAAGGCGTAGAGGTGTAACTTCAACTGCCATCAACTCTTTTGTTCGTGGAATTGGAATTACTAGAAGGTTTAATTTTGTCTTTATATTTGATAATTAAGTGGAAAGAGAAGTCATTGATGATATATTTTTTGTTTCACTAATATCTGTCATCAACTGTTCGGCAGTGACTCTAGTACCATACGATTGGATCGTCTCGAATATCACATAAGAGAAGAACTAAACAAAACAGCCCCTCGTACCTTGGTTGTTCTCAATCCACTTAAGGTCAGCATAGCGTCCATTTGTGCCTCTGAATATTTTCTCTTCCCTTGTCTGAGCTAAGCTTTTTTCCCCCTTTTTCTTTCAGGTCATTATCACCAATCTGGAATCTGGTTCAATTATGGATCTTGATTCAAAGAAATGGCCTGATGCTCAAACGGAAGATGCATTTTACAAGGTAATTGACATTTGAGTTGCGATGTGTACACAATGTTAGAGATAGATTCATTTCCTTGTAATCAATTTTCCTCGTCTTCTTATAGGTTCCATTTTCCAATGTGGTATACATTGAGCAATCTGATTTTCGGATGAAAGATTCAAAAGATTACTATGGACTTGCTCCTGGTAAATCTGTCCTACTGAGGTATGCATCGCATAGATTTTAAATTTGGGTTCTAGATGGCAGTTCTTTCTCGAACTTCTGTACAAAATGAGAGGATTTTGCTTGCTGCAGGTATGTCTTTCCTATTACATGCACAGATGTAGTCCTAGCTGATGATGGTGAGACCATCACTGAGATTTGGGCTGTATATGATCCTTGCAAGAATATCAAACCAAAGGTTTGCGTTTTACTTTATTTTTGAATTGTAATTAGTCAATTATGAATGTAAATGTTGTGAATGATTTCCGAGGTTACTTGTTATTTGCGATTACAGGGGGTTCTTCACTGGGTTGCTGAACATTCTTCTGGCGTTGATCCACTAAAGGTGGAAGTTAGATTGTTTGACAAATTGTTCAAATCTGAGGTTGGGGATTACATTCTTTGTCCTTTCGCTTTCCTTTTTTCTCCACATTTAGAAACAGCAAGATGTCTTATGGGTGCTAGCTTTTGCAACAGAATCCTGCCGAACTTGATGACTGGATTAGTGATTTGAACCCCCAGTCCAAGATGGTGGTACCTGGTGCATATGCTGTACCATCACTTAAAACAGCTGGCATTATGGACAGATTCCAGTTTGAACGCCTTGGTAATTACTGATCCTAGCTTTGGTTTTTTAATGTTTGGTATATATGAAAAAACTTGCAAAATGGAACTGGTGAGTATCAGTAGATGTTGTACATGGTAACTAATTGCTATAATGAACAATGAATTGCACCTGTTTATGCAATGCCGGAATATGTTGTAATTTTAATTATAATATAATTTCGTGGAGATGTTAAAAGATACCAGTTGTTAATGTTGATTGCTAACTCTAATTTTACCTGATGGAGCTACTGCGAGTAGCTGATGTTGCTCTGCCAGTCTTATCCTCCTGTATCTTGTAGCTAGGATTTTTTTTTCCCGTTGCGATTGGTTAGTTGTTTCTTGCTTCACTAATGACATTATATTGTCTGTAATCTTTTTCTGCAAATCCAGGCTACTTTGTGGTTGACAAGGACTCCACCCCTGATAAACTCGTCTTTAATCGGATTGTGACGCTGCGGGATAGCGATGGTGGCAAGGTTGGAAAGTAGGAGATACATTGGGTGGAGGCACCCAAAATTACAATTCACTGAGCAACTTAGGTTACAAAAGAGCATTTTACTAATGCGTCTTGTATAAAATGTTGGAAGTGTTAAAAAAATGATATTTTGTTTAATGTTTATTTAAAGTTATCTCACAAACACACTCTGGTTTTGTACATTTTACACCTTGTCACATCCTGAAATGCAGATGCAAGTTCTAACTTTTAATTGTTTACATGGATAATTCTTAGGTATTTGTTGACGAGTTTGATCTAATTTGGGCGACATCGTATATTCGTTTTACAATTTTCCAAAAAAAAAACAAATAGGCAGGTAAGCTGTGAGCATAAATAATTGTCATAGCCATAATTTTTTTTGTAATTTATTGGTTCAGTAAGAGTACCAAGTTGACAACGGTTGTTGGTAAACATTGTTGGAAACGAAAAGAATACAATAATAAAATTTAGGGAGAGATTTACTTACACTAGGTACTAGATTTTTAAACTTCCATTAATTTTTTGCCATTCTTTTTTTTTTTATTTAACGACCCATAAATTCACATATTTGGCTCGCTTATTAATATGTAATGATGATTTGATTTAAAAGAATGGATTGTGATGATTTGATGAAAATTAAAAAAAAATATATCTAATGTAAGTAGATTCTTTCCACACTAGCTCTCCTTAGCCACAACCCACACACACACACACAATTGGCTTTAAAGATCAGTACAACGTCAGCCGATTTTTGTGGTTCACCAATAATTGTCGTTCTTGATTTCTGTTTTTGTTTTGCGGAGTACTTGTAATCTGGCATCATCCAAGCACCTGTCGTTGTGCCTTTTAATAATTTGTTGCACTTTTACATGAGATTTTGACAATGCGTACATTCAATTTTAGAGAATTCTTTAACAGCCGGTAGGATTTGTTAAGAATTTTGGACAGAAAAGGTTTTACATTTTGATTATTTACAAATCATTAGAAAATTCAAACTAGGGTGAAAAGTTAAATCAAAGATCATATATGAAAATTTTCCACAGAGATTTTGTTGGTAAAAATGTGATGATGACTATCTCAAGTCGTTTCACTTCACATTCCATCATGTGCTACATTCTTTTGGCTTCCTAACAAGACGGATAATAAGGTGGGAGAGAGGGTGTGAATTGTCAAAGGCACGATTTCATGTAGTTACTGGACACCTCCAATATTCAAATATCTTTCTCATAGTTGATTAATTCGAAGTTGAGCCGAATAGTATTTTTACAGGTGGCAAAATATTTTCTACTAAATTTTAAAATCTTTCTATATCAAGATTCAAACTCAAAACCGCATGATACAACTATAAATGGTAGTATAATTTTTTTGTAAATTGTTTATTTGCTTTCCGAAAATCAAACTTTTGACTCCTTAAGTATTGAAATCAACTTTATTACGAATAAGTTACAGGTTGTATGGTCTCTCAATGGTATAATTATCTCATAGTTTTGATATATAGTATTGTGAGAGAGAAAGGAGCAACTATTCATTAATTAGTGCTTCAAATTAAGGTAGTTAGCAATTTGGTAGGGCATCCTGTGATGGATTCCCTACTGAAGTGACTAAGATAAGGTGGTTTTTTCAGGACAAATAGTTCCTTTAAAGTTTGTTTTAAAAATGTGGCTTTCACTTCATTGGACCTACCACCATTGACATGCACTTAGTAAGTTCATGAACCATTCATCCTTTGCCCTCTTTTCAATATTTTTTTTTTGAAGTGGCTATCAAAGGTTTTACGACAAATTAGGGCTAGCAATTTTGTACACAACCCGATTAAATGACACGACTCGACATGAAGTTCAACAGGTTTGGGTTTAGCGTAAACAAGTTTGGATTATAAACGGGTTGATTCGTACATGACAAGAAAAAATCAAGGTTAAACGGACCGTTTAACTTAATCGTGTTAAACGGGTTAATATGTTACACGACCCAATTATATATACGTAAACGCGTTTAACATAGGTTTTCAAATGTGTACATATGTGTTCAAATGTGTACATATATGTTCATAGTTGTTCAAAGGTGTTCAAAAATGTACATAGATGTTCAAATGTGTCAATAGGTGTACATAGGTATTCAAAAGTGTTCAAAAATGTTTATAATTGTTTAAAAGTGTCCTAAGGTGTTCATAAATATACACTAAATGTTATTAAGTAACATAAACAATAAATGCTATTGTTTCTTGAAAGACATTAATTTGATATTATTATTATTATTATTATTATTATTATTATTATTATTATTGCATTTAGAATGTGCTTGCGGACTTAGTAATTTAAGTTGTTTTGTATTTGATTTATCTTTATTTAGAATATTATTGTGTTGGTGGATATTATAAACAAATATTTATTGTTTTAGTTGAAGTTATTTTAATGTTAATTATGTATTTAAATGTGTTAAGCAGGTTAATCGTGTTAATGGGATATACGAGTCGCGTCGTGTAACCTGCTTCATAATCGAGTTGTGTTCGGGTTGAGATTAATCGGGTTCAAGTCATAAACGAATTGACTCTATTATACCCGACCCAACTCGAATTGCCACCCCTACGAAAAATGATCGAAAACAAGAGTAATGTCTGCGATGCGCAGATTTTAGGTACGGTAATATTGAATGGATTATATGATACTACTATAGTGATATGTTTACATTAATGAAACAAAATAACTATTAAACTACGTATTATATATTAAATTAAACATATAGAAATATTCAATATTTTTAACTTTTAATACGTAATTTACTTAATTTATACAATCTTTAATCCACTTAAGTAATTTATCAATCAAACGACTTCTATAAAGCTTTGTTTTTTCGTGGGTATCGTAAAATTAATGCAAATTGGAGGTTTACCTCTAACTTATAAATTCCCCTTCACACTTAAGACACTTTTTTTTCAGACGTGAACTGTAATTGATATTAAATGAAAACATGAATACATAAATTCCAAGTTCTCTAGACAAGGGCTCGTAACAAACTCGACTTGTTAAGAATGATAAAATCGCAAAGGGTAATTATTAACAACACAACAACCTAAGAAAATTTAAAAAATCTAAATGCTTGAGAGAAAGACTCAGTAGAACTTGAAATAAAGAGAACACATCTTAAACCTGCTTAGAACTCTTTAAGAAACTCAGTATTGCATTAGAGTTGGTTCTAATACCATTTTAAAATGGAACATAACTCTATTTTAAAATTTCCTTATAAAGGAGAATTGTCTCCAAATTATAAACTTAAGAGGCTATTTTCACCCAAACAATGTGATATACTTAACATTATTTGAGAAGTTGGAAGGGGCAATAAGAGAGGTTGAGAACTCGTGCCAGTCATGGAAACTAAAGGCCACTATCAAGAGAGTTTAGTCTCTTCACGCTTATGGTTATGATGGTGAAACATCGATTTGATTGAGTTTGAAAGAATGAGTATCTATAGCTTTTCTTTTGTGGGATCCTTTTTTATTTGACCCTGAAACCTTATAGCAGTTGTTTTGGTCACATGATAAGGTGCAACTATGAGACTTTAGAAATTCGAAGGATCAATATCATAGACTTATCAGAATGCAATACTATACGACTCATACCATAATCTTCGCAAGTTGATGATGTATATATTAGCATGCTTAGTGGGTAATGCATGATTGGTTCGTCACATATTTTCGTGCTTTATTCCCTATATTATATGCTCTTTTCTTCCTCGTCGCGTCACTAATTAATTCAGTTCGATTATATTTAAATAACTCTAGAGATATACGTTAATAATGTCATTATTCCACTCAGAAGTTTGTATATGCTACTAATAAATTATTTAAGTATAAAGAAAACCCGCATTGGTTAGATATAAGAGGTCTTTTAGATTTGAAACTAGCTAGTGATAGTTCTTGTTATTAGGTGTCTTTTAAAGTGGAGTTAACCTCAAATTTGAGAATTATTTATCTCTTTTATTTGTATATTAATTGGTATATGTAGAAAAGGATATGGTTTGGAACCGGTGATTTTGGTTTAATGAAATGGTTGAAGCATAAATGGACCGTCCATGGCCGATTTTGAGCGGTTCCGTTTACGATTTGGTCTACGATTCCGGTTTGACAATTCAACCAATTTTTTTATTAAAATAATGTTGCCAATCATTTTGGTCCTTGGTTCGGTTCTGGTTTTCATATTGTAAACCATGAGTTCAAGTCCAACGGTTTTCAAACATTTCAACCAGTAATTATTTGAATGAAATGGGCCAAATGGCCATAAGGCCAAGTTCAACGGGTTTTTTTGGATTGTCGGTTCGACGATTTTTAGGATAGTTAAACCAAAACCGGAATGGATATTGGCAGCTCTAGTGGTATTTGGTTATGGTTCCGAGTTGGCTTGTTCGAACTGCTGGTCCGGTTCATAAATGGCTATGCCTAGGTACATGAATAAGGACGTAAGAGTGTTTGACATACAGTGCTAGCCGTTTGTTTTTTCTTCATTGTGGATGGTCGTTGATTTTGTTATCATGACCATAGAAAATTTTACTGCCAACTGAAAAAAAAAAAAGAGAGATCTGTGCGTGATGGGGTGGAATATTATATATACCTAATTAATACATATATATTCTTGGAAGAAAAAGAAAGACGAATTAATTAGTGATGAAAATATTGATGACGACACTAGAATTCGTCACTTTTCCACAACAAGAAAATAGACTTTTCCATGCAATCACCCAAAATCGGTTAGAAATTACTGATAAAGAAGGTTCATAGATAAAGCAATTGCGCCCGCCGTGGGTTGCGACAATTTGTTTTTTGGTGTGGGTTACATAACGACGATATAATATATCGTCGCTAATCGCTAATCAATGGAAACAAAAGCATCTGTCTCTAATTTACGACGAATTATCAGCGCAAAGCTGATGCTACGAGACTATTATTTTTTTAATATGATTTCATCAAGTACTTCAAATGAGAATATGCTATGACAATTCGTTATACGTATTTGCTTTTATTAGGAGAAACTCTCTGTTTTTAGTATTTTATTATAAGTTTAGTATCTGCAAGATCAATAATATAACAAAATTTTTACTCGTATTTCTTTAAACATATTTTTTTATGTATATCTTTATTCGTTTTGATAACAAAGACTAATACTCTTACCCGAATTTGTAAATAATGATGCACTCGTTTGCTTGTCATACATATATATATATATATAAAAGTGAGGAGCAGTGGATTAGTTGAAAGCAGAGAAAACCCAACTACATCATTCAGTAGCTGGAAAAACGTGCAAATTTATATCTGTGGTCCGGAGAATATCATTTAGGGCATTTGTTTGCTTGTCATATTAAATCATAAGTCCAAAAAGATTGAACTATCATCCTGCCATTTAAATTAACTATATCTTAGACAGACATAATTAATATGTTTTTCAGAACATTTAGTGATATACAGACTTTAGACTTAAATCACCGTTCTCTTAGTCTTTATTTTTTTTGAACTATCTCTTAGTCTTGTCTAAAGCACTGTGCAATGTGATGTATTATCCTACGTGGCACGTGCTTACGAGAAACAAACTCGAAATGCATGTAGTGAAGCAAACGTCTAATATTTGACCGTAGTAAATATGAACTCAATTTCTTGGTGATGTCCGTGTGCGTATTGAGACTAAACAACATCAAGTCTTTCTCATTTAACATAAAACCACGTTTTCGATTTATCTTTAGTACACTAATTTTCTGTACCTAGCTATTTGTAGTTGAATTAAATAATTAAGTTCAAATTGAAAAGACGTTAAAGAAAGTGGACAAAGACATTTATGGTTGTCTTCGAACTTCGGTTGGTGGGTCATCACTCATGGCGTTGAATTCATAGGAAGATTACAGATTCTTGCAATTGTGATAATTTATCATTCATATCTTAATATTTAATTAATAGCTACCTATTGAAAGTGAATGCTTCTTAATTCATGATAATCCTTGCCCTTAGTACTTTTAACGTTTTATCAGTCGCATATCATAATCATCTTATTGGGTATCTATTATACCAATTCACCTAAAAAAATAAAATGATAAATGAGACTCAAAATTTGATTTTCATCAAATTTCCTAATACGTTTATTAGGTGAAAGTCTACTAGAATTGAAACTTACATAAGTGTTCTTTTTTTCTTTTTATGCTTAAATTAATTTAATTTAATTGGTTAATAATTGACATTGTGGAATTTTGAACTTAGGTCAAATGGCTATAAATCACTCTGATAATATATTAGGAACTTATCTACCTAAAAATTTAAGTTGATAGGTGAGATAACAAGAATATAGTTTCAACCATATTTTCTAATATCAATATGGGAGAAAAGAATAACAATTAATTTTATTTTTTCTATTGACACTGCGCACACTTGCTTGTCTTCTCCTCAAACAATCGTCAATTCCATGTCTATTGAAAAAATATACAGTGTTTGTTTGACGTAAAATAAATAAAAATAAATTGTATGCACAAATTATATAATAAAAATAGGGAGAAGTACAGCAAAAAGAAACAAATACCTCATAATAATTTATTACATTTATATTTTCTCAACATGGAATATTTAACAAGTCGAGTTGTTTCACTTTAATATTTTAAATAATTAAATTAATGTTAATTTAAGCTACTCGATCGTTTTGATTAATCAATCAGCATGCATCCCTATGGCTATTTGTTAGTATAAATTGCTTTAAATTTCAGAATTCTAAAATGCAATGATGTAAGAGCAATAGCTCATTTTAGTTGCACCTTAGTTGCTTTATGAAAAGCCACCACCTCATGAATTCGAAAGGTGGCTATTAATCAATAAATATTTGAAAGAGCATAATCGTTCGAGAAAAACTAGGCTTTTGCTCGATTTCACCATTTCTAAAGCCATATAAACATACCCCCAAATCTTTCTGCTCCTCTTTTCAAGTCCTAAAGAATTAGTGTCCCATATAGGTTGAGATGTGACTCCACCTCTAAATCTCATGTATGGTCACTTCCATATCCATATCTATCTTGCTTGAAGTTGACTAACACATCCTAAGCTTCCTTTCTAAGTTAAAAAGATGATTTTTTTTTGTCTTGTAGACGTGATTCAAGTAATAACCTTAGAGTTTGTTTGGTGTTACAATTCCATTTTCCTACAAGGGTAACGTACCTTGAATTCATCAATATATTCTAAAATACTATTTAGGGATAAAAACATATTTTCTCTAGTATATAAATATCGAGTGTTAAATATGAAGGAATTTTAAAATTAAACAGAGAGAGTTTCATCACATGGAAAAAGTTAAGAGTTTTATTGGTAGACAAAAAATTACTCAACTTGAATTTAGATAAATCAAATATCAAAAAATAAATATTTAAACAACAGACGATTTAATAAAAAAACTACATATAAAGATGATTCAGTTTAAGAGCAATTAACCAATGAACTTCTTAGAAAATGAACAAGAAGAAATTACAAAAGATTCATGGTCTAATGTGGAATGATTAAATTAATTACAACACTAAGTGGATCAATCTAATACATTTAGTAATCAAAATTAATGATTCAAGTTCACTACGTACTACAGAATATGGGTTACATAGAAAATCCTCGTAATTAAGCTACATTAATATAATGCTTTTTCTTGACTATATTGAATAGCTAAAAATGAAAATCTAGTCTCTAAGTCAACATTATCTAAAATGTGGACCCGAATCACACTAATTAAGAAGACGGCCCTTCCAAGATTATACCCCCACGTCCCTCCCTACTCCCTAAACTGCCATATGTCATTCTTGTTATTCCACATAGTATCTGCCAAGTCATTATACGAGAACAGCCAATTGCCTTCTGCCACCTGGAATTCATATGGTGAATCCTCAAAATTGCCCATCTGATTCGACATGGATGCCATGTCATTGAGTACTCCATCCATGTCATAGCCACTACTCATGTCCACGTAATAAGAGTCACTTGCAATGGAATTGTTATCAACACTTGTAGTGCTAGTGTCAGGAAATGTTGGTGCATTATTTATTGGTTTATGAAGTAAAATCTCAGGTTGATTTTGTGAGGGGTTTGTGATTGAATCAGTGGAGACAACACTTGGACTGGGGGTTGAATTTCTTGAATTTTCATTGCCAAGATCAGAATTATAGTAGTGGGTCATCCTGGTTTCTGGAGCAAAATATGTTGTGGTTGAAAAATTGGATGGTGAAGAAGCAATTTCTTGATGAATTTGTGGAATATTGTTCAGTGTCGTTGCCAGAGAAGAAGAAGGTGATGATGATGATGAGGAAGAAGAAGAAGTGAAACTGCTGGAAGATTGTTCCACTTTTTGCAGCAATCTTGGCATCCAAAAGCACCTTGCAGCATCCATGAATTTCTTGCTATTGGATTCAATGTTTAGTTGGCGGGCCTGTTTTTGCACTCTTGTTCTCCAGTAATTTTTGATCTCATTATCTGTTCTTCCAGGCAGATGTTGTGCAATTTTCGACCACCTAGAATATTAGAAATCATCACAAATTATAACCTTATAGTATAATCAAATTAAAATGATACCAACAAAGTTGAAAGTTTTGATTCCAATTTACCTGCTACCCCACTTGGAGTGTAGATCGAGAATTAGGAGTTGTTCTTCTGGAGTAAGATTACCACGTTTAATATCGGGTTTTAAGTAATTCAACCACCTTAATCTGCAGCTCTTTCCTGTCCTCTTTAATCCTGAAAACAAAAACATAAAAACGAATTAAGTTATCAAAATGAAACAAATTACATCACCCATTCTTGTGATTGTTTAACAAAATTTACCAGCACACTTGGCTAACAGATTCCAACGACCTTCACCATGATGAGCAATGTAATGAGTGAGCAAAGTGTCTTCTTCCAGAGTCCAAGGACCTTGTCTCAGCTCGCTCTCCTCTTCAGACACAATCGCAGGTGGTCTGATATTGTACATGATTATGATCAAATGTTTATGTAACGAAAACGGTTTTGGTCCAGGTTCTTTGTATGCGTCGAAGTGTGTGATGGAGTGGTGAATAGGGAACTGCAATGAGCTAGAGATTTATAGACAAAAAGTCTATGAATTTACAAGGGTAGAGTCCCAACTAGTTTATCCTGGAATTTCTCCACATGTCGGCTATGTCATTTATTTACATGAGAACAGTCACTAGTGTTGCTGAGTTGTATTTGGGGTTGGCCATCTTTGATGTGGAATAGAATGTCCCTCTCAGAAATTAAGGCCTCCTGAGATTGGAAAAGTTGCATTTGAGAACCCACTTTATGGCTCCTAAGCGTGCCTAAGAACTATTCCTGAAAATTGCTGTTACAAAACCGCCACCTTCATGTTTTTTATAATTTTCAGCATAAAATCCATTATTAATCTGAAAAAATTGTCGTCATATTGACATTTAGCATTGTGTAGGAATTTTATGCATGATCAAACCGAGAAAGGCCTAAAGCATGCCAAAATAGAAACTGAAGTGTATGTAGCTGTTTCTTAAGAGGATGAATTTCAACTTCTTTTCGTATTTCTAGAGTAGCTTTTCAAGAAGAAGCTTGATTGACCGGACAAATTATATAATCTTTTGTCAGAAAATCATGCGATTAAAGATAACGTAGAATAACAAAAAACAATCATACAAGAACATAAGATTTACATGGTTCGATCAATAATCGATCTATGTCCAAGGGCAGAGCATAAATATTCTATTATTCAAAGTTACAACTGGCCAAAAGGCTTACAAGAATGTTCTCAAATCACCTATTTATAGTATACAATGAAACTCTAGCCAAAATACACCACCCAAAACCCTAAAACAAGTATTAGAACCCTTTCTAAGTAGGAAATCACGTCCAGAATAGGTTACACGGGCAAACTGGATAAGACACGGACAAATCCTTCAAGACACGGACACGAGAACTCAACCGTGTGTCGAGCAATTTATTACACGGTCTAGGACACGGCCGTGTCTCAGACCGTGTCTTATACTGTCTCGTCTAAACACCTCCGTTTTGTATCCGATTCGTTCCATTTCGACTTTAGTTCATCAACTATCAATCATAGCTTCAATCTTGACCAAGAAAATCGACTTCAACATTAACACTTAACTAACCAGGACAACAAAAGAAACACATGCTCAACATGTAGTAAGATCTTATATTAATGCCTTGTTTGGACTAAGAAGTCCTACTGTAATCTTCAAAATATAGACTTGGCGATGCCAAAGGAGACAATTATTCCAATTGTTTCACCTCGTCTAATCTATTCAAGGGTAACGTATATTGATATCATGTTGTGTTCAAAAAATGTAATTAACACATTTTCACCTTTTCAATCTCAGCCTACATCACGATGTAAAATAAACATATTAAGTACTAAAATCACATATGTGGGAAGGTAAAAACTTTAATGTCATTGAGCAGAATCTAAAAAAACCGTTAATTTATCAAGCCTTTTGAGTGTTGTTTCTTATTATTCACAAAGCATCTCAGCCAAATAAGATCTCGCTAAAGCAAAATAAACTAAACAAGCTAACTACGCTTTCCATCCTTTCTTTTGTCTATGTTTCTGAGCTTTAACTGAAAATGCATCAAGTGGTGCGCCTTTAGCAACATCTCGTCCAATCTTTTTTTGCCATACGAACCTGCAATTCTCACGCTGTAAAGAAAAAAGGTGTTGAACAATTAAAATTAGATTACAATGAAAATAATCCCTCTTATGCAACGCAAGACTGACAACGCATATATTTCTAATACAACAGAGGAAACATAAAAAAGGAACAACGCGCTTTATGGATTCCTAGTCGATGACAACAAAAAATATAGTCAATTTGATTCTCAATCAGTAGATTACAAGTGAATACCGTGCGATCACAATGAAAAACTGGTGGCGATGAATTGCTCAATTACCACATTAGAATATATTAGGCAGAACTTATTCTGGAAATAAACGAAATATAGAGATGTAATTATTAAATACTTATCATGGAGATAAATATTTATCTCAATTTAATACATATCTAATTTTTAAATTTATTTAAGATAATTTAATAAAATTATCAAATAAATCCATGCAATTAGTTGCTGCAATTAACAGTTTGTCCATTTAGTAGCTTCTTTGACTCCTCTTCCAAGTTCAAGTTTTACTGACGCTCAAATAGATAAGTATTATCGATTTTTATAATTAAAAAATTAAGATAATGTTAGACGTCATTTTTATAATTAAATAAATTAAGATAATGTTAGACATCCAATACTTATCTCTTCTTCCATGTTCAACTTTTCACTTTTTTGAAAAAGATTAAGATAATGGTGGACTCTAATTGAATCATTTGAGTACTTAAAATATTTATAAATTAATAAGAAAAATAAAAATATATAATTTTTTTATTTATATATTTTTATATATTATGATAATTTATTATTCATACATCTTGATATAAAAATATTTTACAAATTATATTATATATGAACAAAAATATAATTTTTTAAGTCCAAAATTATATAAACCAAAATATAATTATATTATATATAAAATAAAATTATATTGCAAGTCTAAATCGTTAAAAATTTGGCTCTGAATTATATTGTATAATTTTTTCATAAAGGATTGCAATTCATAAGAACTATATTAGTGAACAATTTTTTCCAAGTTGATATATCAAATTTTATGTGCTAAATAAATTGTTAAATTATAAAATTTGAAATTACTTACATATAATATAATATAACAAATAAAAATTGTTCATGTTACATTACATATTCATAATATAATAATATAATAAAAGATATATAATATTTAATATATATAAGTATAGTGTCATGCTCTCACATCGCTTAGTTGAAATCAATGATTGCTTATAAGCACATTCTTTCTTCAAATCATCAAGGCACATTTTTCTAGATAAAACTGTCAGGGTCAATGAGTTCAGAGCGTACAATACCTCAGTGGATGTACCTAGTACGCAGATATAATTAACAATAATTGATGTCATCTATGAAAATTCGAGCAAAAAGCCTTATAGCTAAAGTTGTGTTTCAAGGCCCTTAGCCTCGACTAGGAGGATATTGTAGTGTCATACTCTTACATCGCTTAAAAATCGAGATTAATGGTAGCTTATAAACACTTTCTTCTCTCAAACCACTGATGCGTCTTTTTTCTGAATAAAATCGTGAGAGTCTATAACCTCAAAACTAACAATACTTAAGTAGATGAACCTAACGCACAAATATAATCAGCAACAATAAATATATTCTTATATAAATAAGTCTCAATTCATTTTTTATGAGTGTTAATATATAAATATAATGATGAGTGTTATATTATATAAGGAAATTAATTTTTGTGTTTTTGAGAATTGTTCTAATTAGTAGGATAATCTTCAAATTTTTAAAATATTATAAATACATCTTTAAAATTTTAAATCATGTTACATTTAAATTTTACTATTAATGATTTGTTATTAATTTATTAATAAATTAATAACGTATTTCTTTATTTATTTTAAATAAAATTTTTAAAATAAAATTATCTTTAATTCTATTTTATGAGACATATGATCCGTAAATGTCCTTTCCTTTTACTCTACGTTTCTTTTACTTCCTCCTCAATAACACAGATTTGTCAAAGAATAGAGGAAAAAATTAAGCATAATACAGATCTTCACAGCAAACAAAATAATCATAAAAAAAAAAACCAAAAATCAAAATTGAGAATAAATCCAGAAATCAAAATTGGGAATAAACAAAACCTAGAAATCAAAAATGGGAATAAACCAGAACCCAGAAATGAACGCACTTCTTCTGCACCACAATCTCAAAGTTTGATTCTGCTATTTCCCCATTTAAGCTTCTAACTTCTCTTTCACCAATTTCTGGCATTCAAATCTTAATCTCGTTAACAATCAACAAAAAATCTCATTCCACCCACCGCCATCAAAGTTTGAAATCTACGTATAAATTCCGTTAATAGAATTCCTCTTCCATTAATTTTAATAAGCCACTAATTGGAACTTTTCTAGCGACATCAGATCACTCCAAAATCCAGGAAAAAGTGCCTTCAAGATAAAACAAACTCTTGCCTTCAAGATAAAACAAACTCTGTTTCTGTTCTCTCTTTCCATATTTACATAATTAATTTGTAACTACAAAGTAACCAAATCAAATCATCCAAATAAACAAAGAGATGTAAAATAACTTCCTTAGCCTTCCCGACACGAACACCCACTTGTCCTTGCTTTTCACCCACCACCACAATCGCTCTAAAATGCAATTGCTTCCCTCCTTTCACCACATTTGTTGCTCTCCTCACCTGTACCTCTCTCCTCAAATCCATCTCTCACTTTCTCCTTCTTCGCTTACCCGAAAGAAGTCGTGAAAGGTAGACCGTACAACTCTTCATATGCTCTCGCTATTGCGTCCTCCGTCTCCATTGGGCCTTCGTCGAAAAATGGTGGGAGCGTGAAACCTTTCGGGGACGACGCCACGTTTGTGGAGACAGAGCAGAAGGGGCTGGAGGACGAAGACGTACTTCTGGAGACGAAGAGATCCTGAGATTTGTGGAACTTAACGCCATGATTTGTGGAAAGTGAAGAATCAAGAATCAGAGAGAGAGAGAGAGGAGGTTTTTTAGAGTTGTGATTTAGATTTGGAGATGATGAGAGGAAGGAGGATTTTTAGATCTGTGATTTAGATTCCATCTGTGCGTGATGGTTTGAAAAAGTGGGAGAGAGAGAGAGAGAAAACAGAGAGAGGGTTTTGACTTTTGAGAGATGGAGAGAGTAAAACTGAGAGGAATGGCTGTGGTTTTGGGATTTAAGAGGGCTAGTTTTGTAAACATTTACTTCAGTTAACTCTATCAGTCAAAATTTCGAGTGAAGAACGAATTTATTTTCGTAAAAAAATACAAAAATTAACTTACTAAGACAAACATAAGCAAGTCAGAAATTAATTTCTCTATTATATAAGTATAAAAGTATATACGAAGCAAGGCATAATGATGAGTGTTAATATGATTTCATCTTTGATTGCAATTGATTACATAAACAAATTGCTTCTCCGATTAATAGTTATCATTTAATTTTTTTATTTGTATATGAGTGTTAATATCAAGTATATATTTAATGTCATGCATGTATCAAATTTAAATATGAGTGCACTAATATATTAATGATGCATTGGAAATTTTAATTTTATTAAATGAATTTCAACTTTTTTTTCGTTATTAAATATAATTTTAAAATTATATTGAAGGATATTTTAGGAAC
>CAODLS010180510.1:0-12333 GCA_948243855.1 Flueggea neowawraea | reverse complement strand
AATCCCACTATTCAGAATTCATAATCTTTTGAGTATACTCACAAACCTCTTTTGGCAACACATAAAATCATAACATAAGTAGTCAAAACTTGTGCTCTTTTGATATGCACAACAACTTTCTAAAGGGCAATTTACAAAAGGGTGTTTCTTTCAAAATTTAATTACAAAAAAGGGGCATCGACATTTGCTTTTTATTCGTCTACAAATTTTTTGCTTTCCATATCACCCTTATCTTTCTCTGTACGCAAAAGGGAAATCAACTTTTCCGTATAGCATTTCAAAAATTATTTTTTTTTTTACTTTTTTCTGAGCGAATTTTTTTTTCTTTATTTTTCAATTTAAACTAATCAGAATTTATTTTAAACTAATCACATTATTTTCATCCTTTATTTTTTCCTTTACTTTTTTCTTCTTTTTTTCTTTTTTTTGAACGGAATCTTTATTTTTGTGAACGGACATTAGAAATTTATTTTTTTTAAAATTAATCAGATTTTATTTTTTCAATTTTTTATTTTGTGATATTTAGTCCATATTTGTTATTTCTGTTTAATTTTCTTATTTTCCTAATTTTTTTATTTTAAATTTATTTTAAATTTTAAACTAAAAATAATATTTAAATAAATCTTTTAAGATTCTTAAAAAATAAACTTAAAATAAACCTAAAATAAACTTAAAATAAACGTAAAATAAACTTAAAATAAACCTTTTCAAAATCTGCAAAATAAACCTAAAATAAACTTAAAATAAATATTTTAAAATCCTTAAATAAACCTTTTCAAAATCTGTAAAATATACCTAAAATAAACTTCAAATAAACCTAAAATAAACCTTTTAAAATCCTTAAATAAACCTTTTTGAAATCTACAAAATAACCTAAAATAAAATTTTAATAAGCTTAAAATAAACTTAAAAAACCTTCTAAAATCCGTAAATAAACCTATTTAAAATTTTTAAAATAAACTTCGAATAAACATAAAATAAAATTCCAGTAAACCTAAAATAAATTCAAAATAAACTTTTTACCAACTTTTAATTTTTTTAAAAAAAATTAAATAAACACTAAATAAACTACAAATAATATTTTGTTTTAACATTTAAACATCTTGTAAAACTTTTTTTAAAAAATAAATACAAATTTAAATAAACAAAAGATAAAAACAACTTTACATAAACCAAAAATAAATCTTTTTAAAACTTTTAATTAAAAAAAACTTCTTAAAAATCTTTAAAAGTCTACAAAAAAAACAAATCTACACCCACAAAGTCAGATCTCATAAAAAGGGTTTTCTATCATGTCACTGTGCTCATCATCACCTCCACAAAAAGAACTTAGATTTACACCCAAACAAAAGCAAAAAAAAAAAATCTTAACCAAACATAAGTAAAAACCAAATCTACACCAAAAAAACAAAGAAAAAACATATTAGTACCAACCACAAACAAACCCTAACACATTGCTCATCGCCGCTCCTCTTTCCGAAACCAAATCTGTAGCAGGAAGACAGATCTGCTCCGACCAACCAGATCTGGATCGAAAGAGAATCGAGACTGATGATGTGTACAAGTAGGGACCTAATAAGAGGTTATTCAAAACTGAGGGATTGAATAAGAGATTACAGTATAACTTAGAGATGCTAAAGTAATTATCCCAAAAATAAATTGTTAAAGAGAGAAGGATGAATATGATTAAAAGAGCATACGGCAGTTGGGAATGTTACTGTATAAAATGTTAATTTTTTTCGTTCGAAATGTTAAATTTTGCCGTTCGAAAATGAACGAAATCATTGCTCCTTGTCGCGGTAATTAAAAAAGCAAAATGGGTGGACAGAGCAATTAACCCCTTTCTAAATTACTCAACTAAGCGCTTCTTGAATGCTAGAGTCCCCAGCCACTTTTGGTTCCAAACCTCCATAATTCCTTAGACCAGGCAGCGTGGTCCGCATGCGTCCTCTATAATCTCAACCATTGGCCCCTGCAAGTTTCCTTGTCACATAACTCATCGCAAAATACCTTTTCTAAATAGCCTTAAACATTCGTTCAAAATAACACTAGTATATTAATACATATGACATTAGTATAACGTTAATTTCTTATCAAATTTTAATGTATTATATGTTTTATTCTAACATGGACTCCCCAAAAAATATTTTTCATTTCAACGTAGGAGCCATTTATTCAACTTTTTATTTGATAATAAAAATATTTTATATTTTAGTCTTTTTATTTTGAATTTGTGTAAATTACTAGCTAGTTGAGTTTTTTTTTTACTTAAGTCGAAATAATTCCATTATATACTGAGTAATTTTTTTCAAAATAATTTGTATAATAAAATAAATAACCAATAATGAAATGATGTTTATTGACATATACTGAAGAAATATGTACTCAATGGTTATGTATGTTGTATTATGTATTATTTTCAAAATATAATACCTATTGAAGATTATGATGGGAATAATTTTTTATCACGTGTAAAATCATATGTTTAAATTTTTAATTTATAAGTTTATCATACAGAATGAGATCCTTTTTTACATTCTAAGATAATGATTAGGCTAAAAAAAGACATTAATTAAAACTGAAGGATAATATTGGAATAAATTTTTTTTATTAACAAATAAAAACACTTCTTGAAACACCTTTTATCTATTATATGTTATCCACTAAATTTCTTCTCTTTCCTATCCTTTCTTTTCACTTTCTTCTTCTTTTCTTTGTTTAAATTTTTTTCTTTCCATTACAACATTGAAGAACCAAATAATCATTAATGTCCTGCTTTAAATTATTAGCTTAATAATATTATCCCAGAAGTATTTTGTTTTTCATCATTAGTGGCCTAATCTCCAAAAAGTAACTCAGGAATATTGATCGACCATTCAATCTTATATCAATTCTTGACATTATTTCATCTATAAAATCCATTAAATGTGTTGTTAGCACCGAAAGCAAGTAACATAACAAAAATTAACATCTTAATTAGTATTTAAATGTTTCCTCTTTTTCCTTTTATTGAAAATTTGTGGTCCTGTAGCAGAAAACAATTCTCTAGAAAATTAAGAAAATGAAACGAAAATAAAAACAGGAAATATAAAAAGTTTTCTATAACTAAACATGCACTGAACTTTTGTTCTTTACACACACTAAAGATGTGTCTTAATAAAAGAAAGTTCTAATGGAGAAAAGAGGAAACATTTAATTACTAAAAGAGAAAGCACGGAAGTTTTAATAGAAGGAAAAAGCGAAAACATTCAAAGGCTTTACAGAAAAAGAAAGAATTAAAAAAAGAAAAGCAAAAAAAATCATAACCCTTTTCTCAACCGCTATATAACGACCAAATACTAGTTAAGATGTTAGAGTACGTGTCTCCACCTTCTCAAGTAACACAAGAGAATGAGGTCCTTTTCAGTCTGCACAAAGACTCCCATACTCGTGGTGGCCATTCTTCTGATGCTAAATGGCGAGAACAGCTTCATTGCTCCTGTTTGGGGAAGAACCAACGTGAGTGTTTAATTTGCGGAAAACTTCGCCTTTTGTTTCTCCATTAAAAATATAAACTTTTAGTACTGATTATTTGTCTGATAGGTTCACATTGTCTATATGGGTGAAAGAAAAAACAATGATCCTGAAATAGTCACTCAATCCCATCATGAAATGTTGGCTTTAGTTCTTGGAAGGTGTCTATAATTCTAATGAACCAATCATTTTATTGTCGTGATCATTAACCATTAATGGAATAGTATTTTGGATTAAATATTTAAGTCTGATTAACATTGTTTTCTGCTGCAGCAAAGAAGCCGTCGTTGATTCAATGATTTACAGTTACAGGCATGGCTTTTCCGGATTCGCTGCCAAGCTTACGGATTCTCAAGTGGACCAAATTTCCAGTATTCCCATACTCAGCTTCATAATTTTCTGTTTTCCAAAACCTTTTTAAAAAACCTTCAACCTAACTAACTTATGCATAAATATATCGGTCGTCTTTTATATATTATTTTTTTTTATAAAAAGGCCTAAATGTTCTCTTCTCTCTCTGAATTGATTTTATCCTAAATATTTTTTTCTCTGAAGATTTTAGCTTAAATAGTTTGTAAATTAAAGTTTATTTAAAGTGGGATTTGGGTCAGTTATGCAGATTTTATATCTAAACTAAAAAATGATCATATAGAAATGTTAATGAGTGTTACAACTTCATCATCATCATTATTCTATTACTATTGACCAAGTATACAAACTTAGTTTCATACTGATAGGTGACACTCCATCAATAACTTCTTCTTTTCCCTCTGGAAAACCTTCTGCGATGCATAATTTACCAATAGAATTTATTCTAGCGGTACTGGAGTCTTCTTCAATAATAAAGAGTGATAGTTTTTTATTTTTAGCAGCAGAAAAAAATTATTTTTTTCTTTTAAATTTTCATGATTAGTCAGATTTCCATGATAATTTATTTATATTAGAAAATGCTGTCTAAAGATAAAGCTAGTGCACAATCTTGTAACGAGGAAAAACCTGTGCCCATGAAGAAAAAGTATCAATGGATTTTTGATAAGACATGAACAAATTTTTCTAACAATTTTTTACATAATTATGACCTTTGATTTGTTTTCACAATTTATTTTTATAATATTTAAATTTCATTTTTTTGTAATTTATATACACACAGAGGGTTGTGTTGGAGTAGCTAGTAGAGACTTCTCCTCCATTCACAAGAAATCTCGAGTTCAATTTCTGAGAACCGAGAATCTTTAAAATTCTATAGAGAGAGTTTACTATCTATACAGATCTTGCTCGTCTTGAACATAATTAATTAAATGCCAATGGTATAACTAAATAAATAATTGTGTTAATTAAATTCTGATTTAACATTAATCAAACAATTTTGGCTAGAATAATTTTGATTCTAATTTCCTTTATACCAACTCATTGTACAATCTATTCCAATTTTGATTTATTTTTATACTAAATAACTTAAGTATTTGGCCATTTTATCAATTGAAAATACTTTATTTTCTAATGTTGAGAAAAAAAATTATTAGTTACTTCTCATATCAAAATATATGTATAAATCTGTCCTAATAATTTCCTTTAACAATTTTATTGGTACATTTTAGCAGGCTCCTAAAAACTAGCATCACCCTGTACTCATGTTGATTCAATCATTTGTATCATCAGGTCTATCAGGAGTAGTAAATGTCATACCCAATTACGGGTATACCCTGAAAACAACTAGAAGTTGGGATTATCTTGGCCAATATCTCAGTACTAATAACAACCTTTTGTACAAGGCCAACATGGGTGATGGAATTATTGTTGGTGTCTTCGATTTAGGTTTTCTCTCTTTCTCTCTCTCTCTACCACAATTAATTAAAGTTAAATGAATGACCATTTTCTGATTTCGGTTAAGGTACGACGAAAACTCTACCCATTTAAACTGATTTTTCCTGCTTTTGTTTTGTTTTTTGTTTTTTTCATTTGTGTTTTTACTTACACAATTGACGTGCCATATTCAATGGATGGGATGATTGAACTTTAAAATTGAACTAGCACTTTATTTGTGCTTCGCATAATAATTAAAATTTTTATTATTTATATAAAAATTAAATTAATTCTAAAAAAGTGAAACATAAAATTAAGCAAAGTTTTGACAAAAAAATAAAGTACGGTAAACTGTGAGGTACAAGGAAAATACAGTCCATGCAGGTTTTCTCTCTTTCTCTGCCACAATTAATTAAAGTTAAATGAATGACCATTTTTGGATTTTGGTTAAGGTACGAGGAAAATACAGTCCGTGCAGTACCTGTACGGTGAAAATTCAATTGATGTGGCATATTCGATATACAGTCAATTAATGAAAAACTCTACCTACTTGGACTGAATTTTCCCTGCTTTTGCTTTGTTTTTTGCGTTTTTCATTTGTGTTTTTACTTACACAATTGATGTGGCATATTCGATAGAACTTTAAAGTTGAATTCCAATCTTACTTATTCCACCTGGGCGGTATTTTCCAAAGAGAGGAGTGTGGAAATAAAAATCAAAGAGCAATTGCTATACATAGAAATAACCAAAACATAAGTGATCACTCATGCAAAAATTCTACTTTCAGTCAATCTTTCTTAATTAATGGTGGCTGGCAGGAGTGTGGCCTGAGTCCGAAGCCTACAATGACAAGGGACTAGGTCCAATCCCAACTCGTTGGAATGGTCGTTGTGAATCTGGTGATCAATTTAATGCCAGAAAGCATTGCAACAGAAAGCTTATTGGAGCAAAGTGGTTCATTAATGGTCTCTTAGCTGAAGCTGACTTGAAAAACATCAGTGTTTCTGATATTCGGCCGGATTACCGATCTGCTAGAGATGGTGGAAGACATGGAACACATACATCTTCAACTGCAGCAGGATCCATTATTAACAATGTAAATTACAAAGGGATTATATCTGGACAAGTAAGAGGTGGTGCGCCTAAGGCTTGCATAGCCATGTACAAGGTTTGCTGGACTATGGGATGTTCAGCTGCTGATACGTTAAAGG
The DNA here is from genome assembly GCA_948243855.1 of Flueggea neowawraea. Classification (NCBI taxonomy): domain Eukaryota; kingdom Viridiplantae; phylum Streptophyta; class Magnoliopsida; order Malpighiales; family Phyllanthaceae; genus Flueggea; species Flueggea neowawraea. The sequence goes on along the minus strand of CAODLS010180510.1, from coordinate 5,806 downwards.
CATTTGATGAAGCCATATGTGATGGGGTGGACCTCTTATCATTATCTCTTGGCCCTGCACATATTCCTCTTTCTTCACATGTTGATACTCGAGATATCACTGCTGTTGGCTCATTCCATGCTGTTGCTAGAGGCATTCCAGTCATTTTGTGCAGCAGGAAATGAGGGACCTTATGCTATGACTGTTCTTAACACAGCACCTTGGATTATTACTGTAGCAGTCCTACCCAACATAGATCGGTCCTATCATACCCTGATTACACTTGGAAACAACATGACCATGATGGTATATATTCATGCCTTATTTTTGGGAAAATCACACAATTATATAGAAATTAAATATGAAAATTGTTTTTTAAGCTCAGTTCAAACAAATACCTTCAATATAACTTAATAAGCAAATAATTTAGTAAGCGGAAACAAATTAAAATACTTGAAAATAAATTAAATCCAATTCGATTAACAAGCAATACAAATATGCAAGTAATATAAAGAGGGAGTTCAAGTTGAGATTTACAATGATTCCATCCAATTTGACCTTCGACCACTCCTCAAACTAAGTTGAGAGTTTCAATCCACTAATTTCCTGACTTCACTGGTCAAGGAAAGGTTTTTCAACCTCTCTTATTTTTCCAAAGATCTTGGATTTAGTACTCTCTTGTTTTCAAAGAAAATAAGGAAACCTTTTAAATTTTCTTGTTTCTAAGAATTATAAAAAAAAAAACTATAACACTCTCTTTTCCTAGGTATAAGATTAAATATCTCACTGTTCTTATTTTAAGGTTGCAAGATTAAACATTACAAACCCTCAACAAAGACAATAGCTTTGTTAAAAGAATGACAACAATTAAATGTCGCTCTCAACTAGTAAAGAAATGAGCTAAGGGCTTGCAAGTTTAATCTCAATTGCTCTAATATACTGATAACTGAAGATTTTTGTGTTTTTAAAGGAAGAAGAATGATATCTTTAATGATATCTTCAATGCCCAAATCTTCTAATTTTCAAATAGGATGGTTAGGACCCTTTTTATGCCTTTTGTAAAAATTGTATGTTAGTCGTTGGGTATAGATGTATAGTGAACTAGTCATTAGAGAAAAGACAATATATTTAATGCTTTTCAACATTTAACTTTTGCTATAGTCATCTTCCGGTTTAACCCGTCTCACCTCCTCCCTCTCTTTGACCCTCCATGCTAACAACCCCACCATCATGATGCATAGCCCTCCAAATCTGCAAAATAAGATAGGTGCGAAATATCAAACTCCTGACTTCACACCCTCTCCCTCCACACACTATATCATTCTTACTCCTCGAAGCCCCACAATATATCGCAATAATATCTCTCCACCTATTTTTATCAACTCTTGAAAAAATCATATCTAACCAATCTTTAAAACTACTTGGATTCCCAAAAAACCACCCCAATCCCAAAACCATACAGGGCTCCTTTGCTACGTCCCTCCCAACTAGAGCATGAATGACTGATTCCTCATATCTACCACAACATGGGACATAACCCAAAATCTCCCACATGCCTCTCCTTTAGCATAGGTCTTGAAGTTAAACAATTATAACAATGCCCTCCTTGTTAAACCATCTTTGGTGGCATTTTAAGTTTCAAAGATGATGCCAAATGGTATTGTCATCTCGTCTCTCAATTGGTCCTATCATCCCTCAGAAGCGCACGACAACATCTTTTAACCAAGTAGCATCCATTCTTCTCTCCCATCCAAAACAAACGATACCCTACTCTTCTCATGCTTAATAGAATAGAAAGAATTAATGGTTGATCTCTCTCATTAAATAACTACCTGACCTTCACAACATCCCACCTTCGACCCTTTGACCCTCTCAAACTCCCATCCCCTATCTCAATAATGAAAGAGCCATTCTCCCAATTAGGCAATCAAGGGCATGTTATCACATTTTAACCCACCATATGTATCAGAGCCATTCAGCGTGCAAATTTAAATGATGGTAGGATAAACCTCAATTGATGGCGATCGTGGGGCAAACATTAGGATACATCACACATGCAAGGGGCAATTTTGTCAAGAATTATTGTAGGGTTTTGTGGGCATATATGAACTATATATACTCCTCTTATTTTCCATTTTAAAACATTCTCTACACATTCTCTGCATCAGCAAAACCTTCTCTTTAGGATTTAAATTAGGATTCGAAGAACAAAGGGAGAGCTTGAAGGTCTTAGGCATTCTCTTTGAAAGTGACATCAAAGAGGGGTTCTTGGTTTTCATCTTTCCGCTTTCTCTTCATCTTTTTAGGTTAATTATAATGTTTTATTTTTATTTCTATTGTTGCTTTATCTTAATTATGGTAGCTCAGATCTCTAGTTAAGGCTTAGAGATGTAAGCTATTAATGAATATTTGTTATTTAATGTATGTGTATTGTTTTTGTTCTTTAAATTCCATATTTGAAGTTAGTTTTTAATGGGTATTGTGCTTATGTTCTTTATTTGAATGTATGCCCATATATTGATTTAATGGCTTGTTCAGCTTGACTGTGATTATACTTGATCAACATAGTTATAGTTTAGGTAAGCCTAGTTGAAGAATCGAGAGATGAAGGTTAAGTGAGGCCCACAAGTATTAGACTTGTGTGGTTTAAGATAGAAATATTTCTTGCCCACAAGATGTTTGATGAAATTCGTCAATTGCTTAATGAACCTAATTTAGCTAATTGAGGCCAAAATGACTTTTTTAGTAAATGTAGGTATGACATAAATGACCTTGAGAGAGACTTTAAGCTAGCTCAGTAGAGAGAACACTCAATCCCAAAATCCCATTCATTAAAGTAAGATTCTTTAGTTGAACTCTTGATAGTCCTAATGTTTTATTATTAATTGTTTATCTCCTTTTATTTTCAATTGCTTGCCTTTGTTAATTTTGCATTTCAAAATCAAAAATCCCTAAAAAAAATCATGTTATTTATTGCTTGTGTTCTACAAATTGATCACCATTAGTACTCATTTCCTTGGATTCGATAACCCTAGCATAGCAATACTTTCAAGGTAAAACTACATCAATCATTGTGTACTTGCAAGGACCCGATCAAGTTTTATCATTTATTGGTTATCCCAAGTTTTTTTTAGTTGCTTGTTGTAATTATTTTTGTGTTAATTAATCAAAATATCAAAAATCAAAACTTGAACTGTTTTATTTTCTCTTTACGAATTGATCATATTAATACTCGTTTTCGTGGATTCGATACTCTAGGAACACTCCGGAGATTAAAACTACTTCAACAACCGTGCGCTTGTGGTAGAATCAATCACTTCTTCATTAATTGTCAAGTTTAATTCTCAACATTATATGCATTAAATAAATTGATATATCATAAATCATAATGATATTATTATTGTTATTATTATTAACTGCATAAATTGTATCTACAATTTTCTTCCAGTTCCGTGCCTGCCCATTACCATCGATCCCTGCACATTTTTCTTTTGTGAATTCGTGTGTGTTGAGCTTTCACCTATTTGAGACGTCAAGCGTGCATGCATGTCTGTCTCCTACAAGCAACACAGGCACAGCATACACTTGTTTGCGTCACATTTTGCATTAGCTTGGTGACGACATTTTGCATGCATTACTCATTATGTCTTTAAACTCTAAATTGATACCTATTTTTGTAGTCATTAATTCACACGAGTCTCCCACTTTTAAAAGAAAAAAAAATCAAAAGAGTCTCACATTGTTTTGAGTTTGCATGTTTGTCACCTACTCACCTTATACGCATTACACATTTCTCTCATATGTGACTTGGCATTTGAATCATTCCTTATCAACACTACATCAAGACTTCTTTTTCCACTCATTCATTGAACAACTAACAAAAGAACAATTAATGGGTTCTTCAATAGTTCTTTTAGCAAGTGTTCTCCTGTTGCTAAATGGGCACAGAAGCTTCAGTGCAACTGAATCAGGTGCAAAATCCAGGGTAAATATGTAATATTATCTATTCCTCTCCTCTCTAACTCTTGTAAGTATCTTCATCTTAATTTTTTTTTCCTTTTTTGCAACTCTTATTTTCTGTTTAGGCGTTTGAGGAATAAAGTTTTGATTTTTATTGGGTGTTTCAAAATGGGTTATTGTGGAATTTATCGGGTGCTTCAAAATGGGGCACTTTTTAAAGCAATCTTGCTCAGTGAAATGTTAGCTGTGGTACTCACTTGAGGTTACATGGTAGGTGCACATAGTTTATCTGGGTGAGAGACAGCATGATGACACGAACCTCATCACAGAAATGCATCATCAAATGTTGGCATCTGTTCTTGGAAGGTAAAATTTATCATCACTATTCTGATTTTTTACTACATATACGAACTCCAGAATTGCTATTTTAGTTTCTATGATAAAGTGTCTATATTACTCTAATTCTAATTGTCACGACCCGTTTCTGGACCATGAACGGCGTACAAGACAAACCGTCTATGAGAGTCCGACCCATCTCGCACAAGCATCAGAAAACAGAACTAAGATCAATTTTACTTGAAACAATACTAAAGAATTTCAACCATTATTAATAAAAATAGAAATACATTCTTAAAACATAAATTTTCATAATGATAAAATTATTATCAAATTATAAATCACTTTTAAGTACCAAATAAGTTTACAGAGACGAGCACCCACAGCTAAACCGGTGTGGAGCATCTACTAAAACGATTCTACTGGGTCCTAACAAAAGGACACTAACTGAAACTGTAAAATGCATCACCAGGTCTTGAATGCTGATAAACCGCAGTCAACCAAAATCACCTGCAAATAAGAATACAGGAGAAAACACAAGAGGAAAGGGGTAAGATTCTCTAGTGAGAAAACGACACTCCAGAGTGCCTCGTACGTGCATCACAAGACTGTTTTGAAAACGTTTCAAAACATACCACATGCAGATATAAGTGTACATATGTATACACACTATATAAAATAATATTGGTTTCGAAAACCATTTTGAAATCCTTCGCAACAAGACAAACAACAAACAATCAACAGAATTGATTAAATAAATAAAGTTAATATTTAATTCCCAAAAATTCGAAATAGCCGAAATATTTTCCTGCAAAGTATTTTCCGAAAATCACCTTTGTATTTCCAAAATACTTTCAGAGAAAAATACCAAGTTTAGCGGTTATTTTCTGAAAATCACTTTTATATTTCTAAAATATTTTCAGAGAAAAATACTAAGTTTAGCTGTTATTTTCTGAAAATCTCTTTTGTATTTCCAAATATTTTCAGAGAAAAATATCAAATGATATTCAGAGCTGGTGATCACTAGTCATAAGCACAGATTATATTAGAACTGTGCTGACTTGATCAGATCAAAATAAACTAGCAGCTTTAGGAGTCCAAATGGTACTCGACTTAAAAGGGCTAGCAACCGACAACCTTAAGGGCTCTAAATAGTACTCTGTCTACCCTAAGGGTCTCAAGGCTATAACAGAACAGATACTGATCTAAGCACATCTGCGAGCATTGCAATCCCCGTGCTACAGCTAGATGTACCTCGTCAGACTACAGAACAATACAATACGGGGGAATGAGCAATATAAAAAACTCTCCAAATTTTGTGCCAAAACAATCTGACATGAGACCTCTATCAGTATTACACGTGGAATCCGCCATCAGATCAGATCATATGTGGACTCTACCACCAGACCTATACATGGACCTCCGCAACTGAAAACATATAGTAACGTGTGTTAGCTAGACACACGGGTTATCATCTACTCTGGTAACGGAATGTTACCACCTACCTTGGTAACTGAGTTTTCGCATTGGT
>CAODLS010180411.1:0-14453 GCA_948243855.1 Flueggea neowawraea | reverse complement strand
GATGAAAATAGATATGTTCTTACTTTAATTAATGTGTAAATTTAGCATACATCATTTGGTTAGTCTACTTGGGTATCAAAAAATGCTTGATTAAACTTTATAAAGATGATATGATCCATGCTTTATGCTTAATCAATATATTGTGTGACAAAATGACTAAATACCGTACTGTGAATTAGGTTTTCTTGAGTCATAAAATTTGATCAAGTTGGGTAGTCATAATGTCTTGCTAAAGCCCGCTTATGATTTGTGGGCCTAAATGGGAATTTGGGTCCACTGCCAATATTGAGTGAACCTACAGGGTCACACACTAGAACGAACTGTCGTTTACAATGTGTATTGCTATTATCTTATGAGAACATTTTAAATGCAGTTTCTTGGTTAGTTGTTTTAAAATGTATGATGAAATAATCTATTTTAGAATGGTTTTAAAATAAATTAGAATTCGTTTGACTTAGTCGAAGTGGTTTGTTTGATTTATTCAAACAGAAAGGACTTCTTTGACTTAGTCAAATAGAGCAATTCGTTTGATATAGTCAACCATGAGGGAGGGAGTTTGACTTGGTCAACATGGCAATTGAAATTTTTATTAATGAAATAAAAGGGGGCCGAATTTATTTATAAATAAGTAATACATATTGAGGTAGTTTATCTTTCTTGAACTAGGGTAACCGAGTTCTATTGATAATAGAATCAGATCTCCTAATAAGACTAGGACTAGAGTTTATAATGGTTTATAAGTAGGCATATACAAAACCCTACCCGTCTTCTTCCTCTATCATTATTGCCGTCTATATTACAAAAAGTAGAGAGAAAAATAGTAAGGCATATTTTGAGAGTCAAAATTCGGTGTTAGCACACCAACACCTTTGTAGTTCACTCGTGTGGATACTGATAGAGGACGTTCGCATCCCGCAGTGTCTAAGGCTCAAACCCAACAGCACCTTGTCATTCTTGTTTTGAAACATTGACGTAAACAAACGTTTTATAATCGATTTTATCAATTTGCATCGATCCTTGGTGAAATTTCGTTGACAAAAATTTGATTTCTGCTACTTGTATGTGTCCTGTATTCCAACAGTGTGATCATGATGGTCACTCAGGAATGACCTAAAAAGTGGGAGTAATAAGGAATTGTCATGTACAAATTAGTCTTGTGCAAAGGTTGAACCTTCTCTTACTTTAGTTTCTATCGAGAAATTATTGAAATTTGTCTTCAATTTGTCTTTCAATAATAATAGGGTTTTGTATGACTATATTTGATTATGGACTACTAAAACTCTTGAATGGGTTTATAGTTTTGGATTAGATTCCTAACTATTTAAGAAAACCCGCTTTTTGTCTTTTGCTACTTCATTTGATATTAAATAATAATGTGAAGTTATTGCATGCAACTCAAACTACATTAGCCAAATTGAGTAATTTAATTAGCCAAGGTGAGAGTTTTAGGTGATTTATGTGATGTTGAATTACCTAATAACGAGCAATGCCTAAGCCAGAATACTAGTAATAAAATCATTTGTAAAGACGAATTTTTATTGCAATCCATTTTGACATTAGTGATAAATGGTGAATCTATGAATTGAGCCTATATTTCATCACATTGTATATTATTGTGATAGGTATAATTATATCCCCTTTGGATTTCTCACACGTGAGAAGTATTCAGTTGTTTCTTATGAATTGTCGTTAATTTGAGATTCAATTAAGATCTTAAGGGCCAACTAATGTTGAGAGTATATTTGATTGAATTTCAAGTGCAACGTGATGAACATGGAAATGATTATAATTTGTTTACTCCCAAACTCTGCAACTAACATGTAGCGGAGAGAAGTTGGTCTTCTCAGTATGGTTAGATGTAAGATGGTCAACAACACCATGTTCTTAACCATGTGCCCTCTGCATTTGTTGCTTACACATCTTATGGGTTGTAGACTGGTCATAAGTTAGACCTAAACCAAACCATAAAATGTGTTCCATATGTCCACGAAACCTTGGTCGATGAAGACCAATAGCGAAAGGAGTATTCTTTATGAATTGATAATGCAGAAATGGGTGGTAATAAAATATGATTATCATTGAGATTTATGAGAAGCTAACGTCTTTTGGTCCTATCTTGCAATTAGGGGTGTAACCGTGTAAGATCGAATTGCCAAACTGCATAAACCACCCAATCTGCTCACAATTCGATTCACATTTTGCTATTAATCGCAAGTTTAGGTTAGATGTGGATGATAATTTAATAAATTTTCTAATGTATGATTCTTTGCGGTTAATAATATTTTGGAACTGCCAACATCAAACCAAAACCCCAATATATACATAAATACACACATATATATGGAGCATAACCTAAGGAGAACATGACTTAAAGACCAATATTTATGTGAAACGTATTAAAACATAACCTAAATTAAAAAAAAAAATGTTGTGTCACCTATGTATTAGCCCATAAAATCAAGGTATAATCCTATGATGTCCCCATTTGTATAAATATATAGAATGTTTGTGTTTTTTTTTTTGAAGAATAGAATGTTTGTGTTTTAAAAGTGTGAATTTCTTGTATTGCCACTTTTTGAGGAGAAAGGGACAAAATCCACCGATATGTCAACCCAACTCTTACTGACACTTTAAACCATGAAGTTACATATATTATTATATTGACGATTAGTATTTAACTCTTATAAAACTAACTACAAAACCAATCACATCTAATTGCATCCACATAATTAGATTTGTAAAGTTTCAACCACCGCAATTGCAGTTTAATTATAAATATAATTTATTACATCTGTAATTTGTGATTTGATTTGGTTAGAAGCTTAAAAATCACCCATATTGAACTGATTACACCTTTACTTGCTGCAACTTAAATTAAAATATTTTGGTAGCATCTAATAGTGACTTGCATTAGAAAAAGTAGGTGGATAATTCAACCCCACGATTTGATTCCATTAACTAATTGAAGTTAATGAGGTTAAATTTAACACAGTAACGTTCAAAACTAATACTGCGTTTAATTAAATCAAAGATACCTAAGGCATGTGAACAAAACTATGCACAGAAAAATATGAAAAATGACGTGGTGGGATAAGCATGCGATCGTTCCCCGATGAGTTCACGAATACAGCGTGGTAAATAAAAACAAATATAAATAAACTTTAAAAATAATAGTAAGTCAAATAAAAGGCATGCACGTACCAATTATAAAAGCCGGCAATGGGAGGCCCAAAAACCATCTCTAACTCAAACATAACACGGGGAAAAAATAAATCCTGCTCTAACCTCTCATTTCTTTCTGATTAAGAGTAAGTTATTCCAATTAAGGGAAAATTCGGTGCTAGCACCCCAATATCTTTTCTTGATTATCTATATATGTGTCTTAGAGTTTTAAGAATTCAAATTAAATTATTTCGTGGATTATAAGCCATGCATGAGCCTTAGAATCTATGTATTGTTTTTCCCTTCCTTTTTGGTTGGTGTAGCTTCAGTTCTTGCGGCTGTTTCCATGTTTCGTTCAAGGGAACAAATGCAAATATAACTCCTGAGTTTAATTCTTTTTTTTTTATTTAACTTAAATCAATTAATGCTTTTTTTTTTTGCCTGGTATTACTCGTCACATGAAATGTAATTATTCCCTTTGCATCTTTCAGCATTCACTGAAGGAAACATGAAGGCCTGGATGACTGTAGTGGCAGTATGGATATGGTGGACTGCCATTGCGCCAACTACATTACTTGCTGCTCACGGCTATCAGGATGACTACATAGTTAGGTTGATAAAAGATGTTCGGAAATATATATCAGCTGTCGGCGACGATAAGAGGTACGGAATTTCAGTGCTGCCTGATCCATCCAACACCCCAGATGAGGAGAAATATTTGGAATTAGTAATTTCAAGCAAATGGGAATCCATACGAGTATATATAGATATCACTTCATTGCGTATGATGGCCTACTTCTTTAAAGACACTCCTGTTTCTGTCTTTAACTATCTCTTCAATGGAACTCAGAAGCACTTGCCTCCTATCCTGAACTTGAAGTTGCCGCCCAAGAATTCATACCAAATATTGAGTTGGGTTTGTCAGAACTTGTTGAGGCTATTTCGTTGCATCTTCCAGGTGGACACTGTGAGTGGAGTCGTTGTTTCAAACATGGCACTCATGTTGTTCGTATGCAAAGAAGATCAAGCTACAACATTCTCTTCGAAATCACTCTTAATAAGGCCTGTTGTGGCCGAAAACACTTGTCAAGTTCAGGAATAAACTGTGCACATTGTCCGTGAAAACAATTCGTGTGTGGCTGTCAGTGAAGTGGCCTCCGGGTATATACCAGGACTCACGAATTGTGCAGATAATGGGGAGTATCAGTTCTGGACATTCATCAACGATAAAACGATTACATACGCGTCAACTGACTTGTGCTTGGTAACCTATGACTTTCCAGGGGATGCTTTGAGCTTACACGATTGCAATGATGCTAAGTACAAAAGCCAAATCATGAATTGCAATATGAGAGATGACGGATCAATAGTTACTCCTAATTCTGAGCGAGCATTTACTGGAGAAACAATTATCATAAACCCAGCTCGCACTCTTGACAATGTTTCATACTCTGTATCTCAAAGCTGGCTCGCCACCAACTCCTCATTAAAGCCTTTCTTGATGACCATTGTTCTTGGAGACACCGAATTCTGCTTGACCACAAACCAGTATAGTAATTTGTGGGTGGAGAATTGTTTGCCTGAAACAAATATACAAAAATGGCTAATCTATGCAGATGGATAGATAAGGCCGGAGCTGAACCACTCTAGCTGCATCAGTTGCTTGGGCAATGAGGAAGGAAGCCAAGCGAGCACTCTCCCTTGTGCGCACTGGTCGACTACTCAACGTTGGGTGTATCAGAATGATGATTCGCTTAAGAACCTGAAAATTGGGATCGTGATTAAGGCTGCGAGGACTTCACAACTTGTCCTCTCGAAATATGAAGGCGACTACAGCCAGTTGTGGCTGCGAATGATGATTTAATGTTCGACCAGTGTTGTAATCTAGCAACATGTAACTGTATATAGTTTAGTCTTTCATGAGTAGGAGAGCCTGGACAAGTCAGAAAATAAGCCAGTCTTGAAGTGCCCGTTTCTGTATTTGAGTTACTTTGTGCAGTCGTGAAGAAGCACTGCTTTATCAAGAATAAATTATGATCTTGTAATAAAATTAGTCACCATCTCTTCATCTCGTCCATTCACAATTCGAGCAAATTATGAAGGATTCTCTGATGGTAGAAATTAATTGCTGACCACCACGTTAATCTTTATTCTGATACAAAATTAAGATTATTTGTCAAGTCCAGCTGGTTTCCTCTCAGATTCTTGCTGTTTCTTTTTTGTTACACCATTTAATCGTTACAACTTCTTTGCAGGCATTATGGTGGGTGACGAACTATTTATTGATGGTGGAATGGCAACTTTTGAAGTTGTTCAAAGGATGGGGAATGATATGCGTTGTAAATGCACGCATCCTGGTCTACTACTTCCATGGGCCAAATTGAGCTTTTGGAGAGAGGGAAAGCTTTCCTATCAAGGTCTGCCAACTATATTTGTTTTCACTTTTTGTGTTCACATAATCAAACCCATAACTCCCTAACGTTAGAGTTTACTCTAGTACTAGTGAGCTACAAGTATATGTTGTTTGTCAAAGAGTTAATAATTAGATCGGTTTACTTTTAATCAAGAAGTTCGTGATTTCTTGTTTTGAATTCATTTCAACATTTTGTGGTTCGAGATTAGAATATTTGATTTCGTGGAATATTTTGTTCTTGCATTATGAATCTCCAAGATGATTTCAATACTATTGCCCTACAAATATATTGGCTTTTATGACGAGCAACATATGTTCCTCTTTCTTTTTGTCCTAAAGTTTCTTTTTCATTTTTTTTGATGGAAAGACCAACCTACTGAATTCCCGACCTAACTAGACCAGTCTCGAAGTATCATGGCAACCATCCTTCCTAAACAAACAAGGCTGGCAGGTTCAAAAAATAAAAGACCGGAAAGGCTGGCCTGGGAAGAAGTTTCTTTCTTATTTTGAGAAAACATATGAGAACACCATAGGATTTTGTTTTTTTGGTTAGTAGAACTTTTTAGCACAATGTATGATAGTTTCACCACTTCTATTATAACTCATAACATATTTACATAACATTTCAATCCGTCATCACTTTTATCACCAGTTTGTATGCAATTAAGGGTCTGTTTAATATGAAACATTTTCTTAAAAATCTCTAAAATTTAGAAAAAAGAAACCAAAAACTAAAGAAGTTGTTCAAACCTTTCATTTATTCTCCATGGGAAACAAGAGTTTTTATAAACTAAATTTTCAACTTAAAAAAAATAGAAAAAGCACAAAAAAATGAAAATGAAAAATAAAAAATTATTTTCGAAACTAAAAATGCGCTTAAATTTTCTGTTAAAATAGTGACGCCGCACATCATTTTTACTAATCCACATTGTCAATATTTGGCAGAGAAAGTGACATGTCATCAAAACTACATTGTTTTAACGTGGTTTTAGTTAATTATGAAGAAAACAAAACAGTGCATAGGATTTTCGCTATTGCTTTCACATCTATATTAAATAAAGACGGGCACCATATGATAATCATGGATTTTATCAAGTTGGCCACGAATATAATTATTACGGTTGTTTTCTTGAAAAAGGTAAACATGTTAATTAAAAAAATATATTTTGTTGAGGTCGGCGCGTTTGATTTGTGACATCCCACCAATGTAGGCAGTTGAAACTAGTAGCTCAAATTACATGTTAAACAATAGTTATGTCCCACATCATATAAGGATGAAAAATTTATAAGTATAATGACTTGGTTACGTAAGATACTCAAGTTTGATTTTTTGGGTTTAGTAGTTGAAAACACATTAGTTGTCAAATGTTTCTTAAGAATAACTGCGTGTTGGTCTTGACAATTATGGTATCAAAGCCACTTTGTATTCAAACTTGAATGGTGGTGAGCCAAACCTCAACTCATGATGATGGAAAGGGCAAACATCAGGAGTTTGAGAAGGAGGCCTTGGGTCTAGGCAAATCCCACTTCAACAGATTGAGTATCGACGAATCTCACACCGACAAAAGATATAAGAAATTATATGCATCACGATTAGAAGGCTTGGCGACGAGGATATCGCAAACCTAAAGGGATGGGAATTGTAACAATCGCACCAAAGGAGGAAGCTGAAGCTAGCCGCTTAAACTACCTACTATGCAACAACTCTCTATCCCACATCATATAAGTATATATTGATGGAAAAGTTTATAAAGACCTGACTACTTAAATAACCAAAGTTTAAACTTTTAGGCTTAGTGGTTGGAAGCTCATTAGTTGTTAGATATTACTTAAGGACAACTACGTGTTTATGCAGGGTTGTGATATGATGTATGATGGAATTTTATTTTCTATTTTGGAGTCATATTGATGATGTAGGTAGAATGGTTTGCAACTTGTTTAGTGATTATGATTTTGTTAGTAGTATGGTTTTTGAGTTGTTTATACTCTTATCATACCTACACCGATAGAAAATAAAATGCACACAGCCTTCATTTTTTTATGCAAAGGCCAACCAACTCAATTCCCGACCCAACTAGACTAGTCTCGGAACATCATGGCGCCTATCCTTCCCAAACCAGCAAGGCTAGCAGGTTAAAAATAGAAAAAAAGAAAGACAAGCAAGGCTGGCATAGGAATAGGTTTCTTTCTTATTTTGAGAAAACATATGAATACACCGTAAGATTTGTTTTTGGCATAGTAATACTTTTTAGCACAGTGCATGATAGTTTCTGCACTTCTATTGTAACTCAACATACTGACATAACATTTCAATCCGTCATCATTTTTATCACTAAATGAATAATAAGACAACTAAATGAACTACAACTAAAATCATTAAAAAATAAATAATAATAAGATATAATTACTATGATAAGCATATGCTGATAGCTGTCAACCAAGCCTTTATTCAAAACAAGATATAATTACTATGATAGTGACTATGAACAAAGAAGCAGTAGGCGTGCATGAAAAGGTATACATGCATATTCTTATATATATTGTGACCACTTCAGTACAAAAAAATATATTGTGACCACAGAGTCTACTCAAGTAAAATTGTGTGTTAATAAATCTTTCTTATAACCCGATAACGATAGGGTATTGGATAGGCCAGGGCCGTCAACAACATAGTGTTACGGGGACGTGAGGTAAGTTGGCATTTAATTATATATGTGCCGAATGTATGCATAATTATTATGTGTATCTACTTGGTGTTATATGTTATTTTTTAAGTTAGTAAATCGATGCTACATATGTGATGATTTTTTTTTGAGGTTGATATTCTGGTTGCTTTGAGGTATCTTAAGGTAAATGATTAAATTCTTGAAATGCATAATAAACTTCAATCAAAGTGGGAACGATAATGAATGGAAAAGACACGAATAATTTTCATAACCTAGGAATGACTCATTCAGTAGTCGCAAGAAAAAAAATGATATGAGGTGATGTGATCTTGATATATTCATTTTGGCATCGGGTGCAATGACATGATAGGATGACCTCTTTTATCGATACCGGGTGCATTACGGCACGATAGGAAATCTCCTTATATTATATATACTGGGTGTAATACGACACGGCTATATATATAAAGGTCAATAATGGCGATGTCCAATCGACTATTGATGAGACATGACTAGGTTGGGCGGGACACTTAAATAAAAAATATTAATTATTAAGAACATAATTGGATAGCAAACTAAATTTATAAATGGGGAGTAGCGGGATATGTGGTGCTTGCCAACCGTGAAATACTTATTTATTTATTTTGAATTAATTTAATGATCATATGTGGAATGTTATATTCTGTGTGTTGCATGTGTGGATGATGGTGGGTATATGATTGATTACCGTTTATTGAGTAGGAAGCTCACATCTTGCCACTAAACGTTGGTAGTGACCCTAGTCTTGGCTAGTTTTTGAAGAGAATGCATTTTGTTTGAAAGGTTGGCCAATAAGTGGAGTCCCATTTTGAGTTTATCATATTTTAAATTGTTTTCTTTTAACGAGATCATAATTTAAATTGTTTGAATCTTATTAAACATGCATAATAAATGTTATTGGAGTAGAAATTTTGTGATAATATTTGGAGTTTGTACTTAGTTATTATTAAATTGGAGGTATTTTAATTATTGAATGGTGTTTAACGTTTTAATTATAATAAATTCGGTAAATGTTAAGTATTGAATTTTAATCATATATATTTAATTAAATAAAATGGGAGCATTACATTGAGTAGGATTAGATATCAGTATACGCTCCCAGGGAAGACTGACTGTAGTTGGGGTTTCTAGGATGTATTAACATGTGTACATATTATATTGTAGGTATCGAGTCAACTAATAGGGCACTTGCTGGCCGAGAGTCCGGTGGTGAGTCGTTAGGCCATTAGTTTTGTTGACAAATATAGAAGAGAGATGGAGTATGAAGTGGAAGAGAAGGTGTTTTTGAAAGTTTCTCCTTGTAGGGATATCGTCCGATTTGTCAAGAAGTGGAGTCTAAGCCCTAGGTATATAGGGCCATATGAGTTTACCGCAAGGATAGATCCTTTGGCATATCGATTAGCACCACCACCTGAGTGTTCACAAATTCAAAATGTGTTCCATGTATATCGCCCAGGAAGTATAGAGCAGATTCCTAGTCATGTGATTTCCCATACCGATATTGAGGTGGTTAAGTCCCCCGATATTAAGGTGGCTAAGGATTTGACATACAAAGAAGAACCAGTGGGGATATTGGAGGGCCAAATTCGAAAATTGAGGAGGGAGATTCACATGGTTAGCGAGAGGTGAAGTCGCCATCGCTCACTTTTAGAGGCTACATAAGAGATTGAGGAGCAAATGAGTCTACAATACCCACAACTTTTCAATCACCCTGGTACGTAAAAATTTTGGGGATGAAATTTCTTTTAGGGGGGGGGAGAGAAATGTAAGTCCGTCCAAATTTTAACATATTATAATATTATAATATTAATATATGTTTTAACATATCAATCAAAATTACAAAACCAAGTCTCGATAAATGATACTAAACAATAACAAAATCGATTCTCTATAAATGATAAGAAATAATAACAAAATAATAAACTTGATTCAAAAGAAAATGAGTCTAGTGAGTATTTATATAGCTTGTAACCAAATATTAGAAATGTTGAACCAAGTGTGATTCACATTTAGATCTTCTTATGTTTTGATAATGAATAAAACTTGATAAGTAAGTTAGTCAAGTACAATGACAAATGAAAATGCCAAAGGATGAAGTTTTTGGACTAAAGCATGTATCACTCGAGTAAGATCCAGACTCACTCGGGTAAACAAAGTTCCAGTGGCGTGATCAATAGCGTGAATTACTCGACCAAGTGCGAAACTCACTCGAGCAAGAGTGATGATCAGAAGATGTACTGATTGTTGAGTTGTTGGACCAAGCTTTAGAGTAACTCAAGTAACTGGGCTGCCAGAAGATACACTGCTTGACAAATTGCTCGACCAAGCCACCATGTTGCTCGACCAACAGACATGTCCTAAAGGTTACTGAGTCCAAGAGTTACTTGATTAAGTTACAGAGTTACTTGAGTAAGTACGAGTTCTAGGAAGACTCTGATTGATGGAGTTACTAGAGTATGCAAAGACAAATCATGAGTTACTCGAGTAAGCACAATAGTCACTCGAGCAAGTTGAAGTTTCAGGAGGTACACTAATTTGATCTTCACTTGAGTAAAGCCAGAAGTTACTCGAGTAAGTGGAGATTCCAAAATGACTTGGAAATTGGGAAATGAACTATTTAAGGTGTTAACATCATGTGATTCGTCCATACTTGAAGGAAACTATTTCAAGACAGAGTTACTTGAGTAAGCAATTTATTATGTGAGTAAGTACGATTTAATATGGAGCATGATCTAATCTAGTCAAGCCACATGGAAAGATTCAGAGGAAATCAATTTGCAACTATCATATTTGGTGATTACTCAAGCAAGAAAATGTGTTACTTGAGTAAGTGAAAGTTGGATATGGGTATGTTCAATTGAGGCAGTGAGTTACTCGAGTAAGCAACAAATCTACTCGAGTAAAGGCTGAATTAGAAAACTAAATTAGGTTGAATTCACACCCCAAATGGCTATCTATTGACTCACAATGGCTATAAATCTTTGTGGAAGTTTAAATTCACTTGAGTACATCCAAGAAGAAAAGTGACAACACTTCCATACTTATTACAACCCTTATTTCGGGCATCAATCATTACTTTGGTGATATAAGTGTCTTTATGCTTATTTCCTATTTTCTCTACTTGTGTCCATTGATCTAAATGTGTTTAGTGAGTGTATCTTTGTACTAAACAAAGCGATTGTGAGGTTGGGATCAAAGGTATATCCTTGGTTTGGCTTATTCTTGAACCGAAATCAAGGATTATAAGAGTTCCCACTTAGCTTGAAAGTGAAGGTTGTAACCAAGGTTTTGAGTTAGTGAAAATTCTAAGTGGTGATACCTAGGTAGTGGACGTAGGGAAGAGATTGGCCGAACCACTCTAAAATTTGTCTCCTTTTGCTGGTTTTTTTTTCTTCGTGCCTTAAATAAATAAAAAACAATTCAAAGTACACCAACACCACTATTCAACCCTATTCTAGTGTGGTGTTTTCTCTTTCAATTGGTATTAGAGCATTGGATTCTTATTTGTTACGGTTTCATCTAGGGGTGTCAATTCGTGTTATTGTGTCGTAATCGTGTCATGCTATTTATATATCACAAATCATTATACAAGACATAAACATTACAAAAATTGAATTTGTGTCAATCGTGTCGTGTCATGTTGTGTAGTCTCACAAAGTTGTGTTATCGTGTCAGAAATTGATAGCCCTACTTTCATCACTAAAGAGTGAAGATCTGAATGGCTTTGAGCTTGCAATCAAACTCTTTTGAGAAAGGCAACATGGTCACCAAGCCATCATGGTTCAACGATGCCAACCGTGCATTTTGGGAGAACTGGATGATGATCTACATCAAGAGTCAAGAGATTGAACTGTGGAAGGTCATTGTCAAAGGTCCCTAAGTTCCTAAAGATGTGAATGGCATGCTCAAGAAAGACATTGACTATGATGATGAGGATTGGAATTATGACCAAATCAATGCTAAGGCCATGCAACTCATCATGTGTGCTCTCACCTTGTGAGAAACCAAATCAAGTTTCATTTTGTAAGAGCGCCAAGGATATATGGAAAGGCTTGAAGTGACGCATGAAGGTACAACACAAGTGAAGGAAACAAAGATCAATATGCTCCTTCACAACTATGAACTCTTCTCCATGAAGGAATGGGAATCAATCACCTTCATGTTTGATCAATTTGAAGAGATCATAAATGGTGTGACATCTATTGGTAGACACATGAAGGATAGTGAGAAGGTCAAAAATATCTTATGGTCACTCCAAAGATAATGGGACTCACAAGTAACTGTAATAATAGAATCCAATGATCTCAACAAATTGGATTTCAGTGCCTTGGCTGGATCTTTTATCAACTATGAGATCATCTTGAAGACAAGAGGAGGACACCATAATCCTAGGGAGAAGAGTGTAGCTCTCAAATCAAGTGCCTCCATTAATGAAGAAAGTGATGAAGAGGATGAAGAGAGTGAAGAGGATGATGAGGAGCTATACCTTTATGCAAACAAATATTGGAAGATTTAAGATCATGATGCAAAGAAGAAAAAGGGAGCTCAATATAGGGTCTAGAGATGACTTCAAGAAGGCATCTAGGTATGAGAAGAGGAATGATGAGACTTGCTACAAGTTTCAGAAACTTGGCCACTGTAGAAAGTACTATAAGGGCTCAACCTCAAAACTGCTCTTTGAAAGGAATAAAGAAGAAAAAGGTCTTGATTGCTACATGGAGTGATGAAGAAGATGAGTGTAAGCCCAATATGACAATCTAAGAGGAGAGGGGAGGGCGTGGGTGAATTGGATTGTAACTAGAAATTTAAAACCTTTTTCAATATTTATAAAACCAAAACAGTAGCTCAATATAAACACAACAAACTCAAAAGAAAACAAAGACATAAAGGGTTAGCGAAAACAAAAGCCCAGATTTATAATTGTTTCATCCTCCTTGACCTACGTTCACTCCTCAAGCGCACTTGAGAGTTTGAATCCACTAAAACAAATCCACACTTATTGGGCGGAAGGAAGCATTTACACAACTTGTTTTGCAGGATAACAAGCAACCTTTACACCTTTTTTTTGTAGGCATAAACAAGAAACCTATACTTCTCTTGTTTTTCAACGAATCAAACATGGAAACATATACTACCCTTCAAGCTTAACACCAAATCTTGATTACAAGTGGATTTCCAATCTCAAAACAATCTCACACACCAACCCAAACACATAAATAGCAAAGCAATCCTCAGTTGGTATGCAAAATCTCAAAAACAAGTAGAGAGAAAGTCACTAATCAAAATAGCAATGCTTGGGCACTCTCTAAAAAATGTTCATACCTTATCTAGGTATAGGGACATCTCTTTATAACCATTCTATGAAAAATAGCCATTGCAAGCATCAAAGTTACCATTATGAGTAAATGGCAAAATTATGGTTTTTACTGACGTCATCCCATCTACGTGTGTAGTCCTTAGTTCCATCAGAGTTCAACGTTTATTGATACCCATTTTGCGTGCTGTATCTAAACGTTAACAATTGCTGCCTTACGTAGATTGGCCACTACATGCTTAGAGCAGTTGTTAGGTGTGTAAAATTTAACATCTAAGTGTTTAGACACTTAGCTTAATGTGTATAGTCAAGTTTCAAGATCATGACTTTTATTCTGCACGTCAGCATGTCAGAAATATTCAAATTCAAATCCTAAGGAGGGTTATGACAACTATCATTCTCTGAACGTTTATATGTAGCACTATAGCAACATGCGTAGATGTGTTCTTCACAGTTGACACTTTTAATATTCTTCTTGCACAGAGCCTTCTATGTGTGTATAGATGACAATTTAAAAGTTGAAACCTTTGGACTTCTACATGATTTAATGGTATGAATCTACGTGTCTCTGAGGGATTTCACAACTTCTTTTCAAATAGCATTCCCGACTACATGCTTTACAATATCTTTATGCACATGGAAAAGGATATGAAATTCTCTGTTAGTACCCATTGCAAATCTTTGTGCCTAGCATATGGGTTACTTGCATATGATCTAGCTCAAAATAAACCAACGTATCAGTTCTCTATCTGTGTATGCTGCTACATCCTCTATGTGCATAGTATGCTTACATATGTGGGGGAAAATTAGCACTATGAAAGTGCAAAAGTTAGTTTAGTACCACAAACACAAAATTAAC
>CAODLS010180397.1:0-16595 GCA_948243855.1 Flueggea neowawraea | reverse complement strand
TCAAAATTTTAAATGAATTTTACTTTCAAAAAATATTTTTTTGGTCGATTTTGGCCTTCACAATGGTTCACAAAATGATATACATTTTTACTGAACCATTTTAAACTATGAAACAACAAATTCACAATTTGTGATTTGGTTCACAATAGTTCACAAAATAGTTCAAACAATACATTTTTTTAAAAAGTCTAAAAGAATTCTTTAATTTTTTTAGAAATATTAGACGAATTTTTTCCTTAAAAAATATTTTTTTCAGAGTAAATTTTGACGTTCACAATGGTTCATAGAACGATGTACATTATATTGTACACTACTGTAAAAAAAGTAATATTTAAAAAAATGTTAAAATGAATTTTAAAACAACAAAAGTTCAACAACATTAAAAAAAGGGTTAACTATATTGTCGTCCCTGAGGTATAGTGTAATCTTTTCTCTGGTCCCTGAGTTTTGAAAAAGCTCTTTGACACTCCATGAGGTCCTTGAAAAGCTCATTTACGGTCCCTAAAAAACTCATATGCGGTCTCTGAATAGCTCCTCTCTGGTCCCTGTTAGGGACCGCAAATGAGTTTTTTAAAACGCAGGGACCACATAGAAGATTACACTATACCTCAAGGATGACAAAGTATTATACCCTTACAAAAACAAGTTCATGGACATTATATGGTAAAATAGTATTTTCAGGGACTTAAAAATAATTTTACACTAATTCAAGAAATATAGGGTTTCATCTGCCCCAAACTCATCGCCGCCTACTATACAGAAAACCTTAGCAGAATTTTTTCGCCGCTGCCACTGTGTTCGCGTCCCTTACAACCGCGTCATCGTCTTTCTCCAGCCGCGACGTGTCTTCAACGAGCGATGAGAAAAGAGATCGACGAAGAGATGGTGAAGAGCGACGAGAGGAGAGATCGACAAAGAGGCGGCGAGGACAATAGAGGCGACGAAGACACACAAGAGAAAAGGAGAGAGAGAAAGATCGATAGAGAGAGCAACAAAGAAGAGAACGCGAATAGAGATTGACGAAGAGGAGCATCGAAAGAAAGAGAAAGGTTGTGGGGTGGCGTGGGGTAGGTAGCGGCGAAGTAGGGTGGGTAGCGGCGGCGTGAGGTAGGTAGATTTGGTGTGGTAGTTATGGTTTAGGATGAGATGGAGAGAGTGAGAGAGAAACTGAAGAGAGAGAAAATTGAAGAGACTGAAGAGTTATATGGTATTTTTAAAAAATAAATATAAAAACTGATATTATTGTAGAATTAAAATATGGATTATTATTTTTAAAAAATATGGTCTAAAAATTAACAATATGTATAATTAGCATTAGAAACAAACTCTCAAAACCCATCAACAAATAGACTCATCACAATAAACCCCACAACAGAAGTGTTTATTTTCTCTATTTTTATTTTTTTTTCATTTTTGTACATTTCTCTCTTTTATTTAATTCGCAAAAACAAAACCCACACACACTTGAGAAACAAAATACCCACCAAAAATGGAAGAGGAGGGCATAGAAGCAGTGCTTGCAAAAGCCATACACTTGAGACTCAAGATCAGCAATTGCATCCTCAAAGCATCCTCTAACACAATCCCCATCATCACCAACAACTACAAACAAGAAGGAGAGGGCCTTGAAGAGAGTGTGAAAGTTCAAGAGAAGAAAAAGATTGAGTCTTTTGATGGTGAAGAGTCATTGGGTGAAGGTGAAGAAGGAGATGAAGAGGCTGAGAGGCTTTTGCATTTTAGAGATGCCCTTGAATCACTTGAGCACCAGCTCTCTACTTTACAGGTTTCTTTTTACACTACCCACTTTTTTTTTACCCCATTGAAGTTGGGGTTTTGAGGGTTTTTGTATAATAAAAACGCTACCTTTCTTTACTTTCTGGAGCCCTGTGTTTTTTTTTTTGATAATATGTTTGTTTTAATGATGAATTGTGTGAGACTATTTTGTGGTGGTTGAACAATGTGACCGTGTATGTTAATTTATCGAGGAACAATAAACGTATAGATTGTCATGTAATTTGTTAATGAGATTATTTTTGGGTTTTAAATTCAGTAAATATGTAGATGTGTTGGCAGAAATGATTGTAACTTCATGGATTGGGTCGAGTTTTTTCGCCTTTCCTTTTCTTTTATCATTGGCATCAATTGTATGGACGTGTTACTTGGATTTGAGAAATAGAATTTGTAATTGCTAGGCTCTCTGTATGCCCACGGAGCTTACTGAATCGCCTGCTGTTTCTGTATTATAATGGCAATCTAACATTCATTTTTATGTCCATAGTCTGTAAATTTCTTATCTAGTACTTCTAATGTAATTATTTGAAAAGAAATAGGTCTGAAAACTATGAAAATAATGAAAATTCTGATACCTCAGTAGAATGGTAATTGGTAAGCATCTATTACTGAGACTGTGCATTGAGTACCCAATGGTGATTTTAAGGGATTAGTTGCCAGTTTACAGGCTACACTATTATTTTTTACCTGTGAAACTATAGAAAGTACTCAAAAAGGTTACTTTGGAGTTATATGATTGTCACAGTTTCTTTTCTTGATGCTTTTTAGAATCTTTACCCCCTTGACATTCATGACATCGTAATAATCTTTAATTCGGGTGTTTTCTTTGCTGTGTGCAATACAATTTTTTTCTTAATTTTACACATGTTTGTGTTTATTGAAAAATGCTGCTGAGGTGTAAAGTTCACATAGACAATACCATCGTTGAGAAAGCTCATCATCTTAATTTTTAAAGTGCGTCCATGTGTGATATCTTTATTTTGTCAGACAAGTAAATTCGGCTGTTTTATGTTGCTTGTGACCCTCCTAAAGTGCTCTTTGTATCCCTGAGTATTTCTACTGGTTGACAATTCTGTTTTCTTCTTTGTATTATCATCGTGCAAATTTTCTGCAGATACTAGAAATTTTTTTTTGTTTGAATTTGAGATTGAACATTGCCTTGGTACTCTAGTATACAGTCTGGTCTAATGGATATGAAATTATTTTATCTGAAGATAACCTTTCTATTTTCCATGTATGCATGAACTGTTGTGAATGTCATATAAATAATGATGAGGTTCCATGTTCCTTGATATAGCAATGTGGTTTTCTACTGGAGAAAAGTAACCATGTGAGAGTGAAAAAATGTCTTAAGTTTCTCTAATTTGATCCTTTGATTGCCAGGACATGCAACAGCAGCGATGCTATGAAAGGGAAGTTGCCCTCAGTGAGATTGAACATAGCCGCAAGGTGTTACTGGATAAGCTCAAGGAGTACAATGGGGAAGATTTGGAAGTGATACAAGAAGCTTCTGCATTTGCTGGTGAAACAGTAGAGAGTAATACTGATCTTTTGCTTCCCCCTTATCCAAGTTGCGCTCCACAATCTCTGGTTGTAGATGGTCACTACCTATCACAGTTTTCTTTGGCACGTAAGTCCTTGCGAAATGGGGTAATCACTGTTGAAGCGAAGAAGAATCTGAATGGTACCGATCAAGAACAAACCAAATCAAATAGATCAAACAAGGGGCTGAGACATGTCATTGGCACAGCAGTGAGGACAGTGATTACCCTTGTTGGTGTGATGTCTCTGTTAAGCTTGTCTGGTCTTGGACCTCCTATCAGTAAAAGGGCCATCCCGGTAAACATTTTGGGTTTGTTTCAGCAACCAAGACATGAAGAAAAGAGACAAATGGTTGAATGTCCACCTGGAAGGGTCCTAGTAATGGAAAATGGAGAAGCTAGATGCATTGTGAAAGAGAGAGTTGCAGTTCCTTTTGAGTCACTGGCTGCGAAACCAGACTTAAATTACGGGTGTGGTTAATTTGATGTCAAGAATATGGTCTCTTAAATCTTCTTCCGTTTAAAGTTTTTGGTAGCTTCATTGTTAAGAGCTTTTGGTAGGTTCATTGCCCATCTTTTGTATATTTCTGCTTCCTCAAAGATCTGTCTTCAATGGCTCACAGTGATCATGGTGATTATTTTATATTGGTGCTTGTGCTTGATCAAAATTCAGTTTAATTAGCTTTAGTTTTGTGTGTCTCAGAATACAGGCAGCAGAATCTTGGTGATCTTATTTCTGCAGAGGGGCTTTAGTTAATTTCACATTGTTGAGGATTGAAATCATCGTGTTTTCTTTTTTAAGAAAAACAAAGAATGGGTGATCACATCAGAGATTAGAGTATTAACAATTTTTTCAAATTAGAATCCGAGGCATAGGTCATTGTCCATCTAAACTCAAGTAGCTGTGGAAGTTGACACATTTTAAGCATTTTTGTCAACCAAGAAATTGCTAACTTGACATCTCTTACCAATATTCACCAATTTGTCTTTGTGCTATCTTTGTGTGCCTTTTTTTTCAACAAAAAGAGAGTAGAGAGTTATCGGTAGTGGTGTACTCTTGGTGGACGTGGCTATGTATACTAATGCTCTCCGCTGTGACTATGCATGCTAATACTCTCTGTTATGGATATGTCGCTTGCTCGGCAATAACTAAGGTTTACTCACCACGACATCCGCTGAGAGTTAACGGAGGGATAAATCAGCGGAGATATTCAGAGACATCACAGGTTGATAGAGTTGGGTCTTGAACTCGGGCTTATCACGGAATAACGCTTTTATCGCTAGACCACCCCAAGAGGTATTTGTGTGCCTTGTTATTTATGGAATGACTAATTTAAATTTAAGTCAGATTTTTGCGTATAATATAAGATTTATATGGGTGGTAAAAATTTTCGTATCAAATTTTAAAATTTCTAGATACTTTTGCAGCTCGATCAGGAAAATTCTGGTTAATATCCAGCAATGCATTGTAGCAGTCATTTTTTACATCCAGTAGTACATTCCAAATTGGCGGTCAAGTAACACGTTGGCTTTTCGTACGTTTCATGTTGGATTTGTTTTTATTCAACCAAAATGGTTAAACCATTTACGATGTGTTTAGTATAAATGAATTATATAGTTTTTTGTAAAATTTATTTAATTTGTTAATTTTATGTTCGATTTAATTTTTTAAAATATTTAAGTTTTTTATTTATAGGTAAAGAAATTAATTTTAATTAAATTTTATTTATTTGTAAATTTTATAAAAAGAGATAAAATTTGTAAATAAATTTCATATTTTTATTAATTTAATAAAATTATTCTTACATTATATTCTTAATTTATTACTTAAATGTCAACTATAAAAATATTTTTATAAATAAAATATAAATTATTATAAATTATTGTTTATTACAAATACAAAATTAATTTATAAATAAAGAATTTAACAAAAAAATTAAATATATTAATTTATTTTCAAATATAATTACTTATTAATTTTATTTTATTTATAAATAAAATGAATTCAAGATTCATATGATACTAATCACTATCAAAGTCTAAATTGAGATTATTCAAATGACAAAGTTCAAACAGACTATAATTAATTAAGCAATCTAATTCGTGATTGTTTTCTTTTCTCCGACCCATTGTCTCAAGACATACTTATCTAAAACAAAAACATATCCCTAGATCAAAAATCTTTTTTTTTAGTTTCTTTAAGGAGCCAAAAATATTTTACAATAAAAGGGCTGGATATGATATTATTGACAATTGGCAATACAAATAGTGGTGCCAACACAATTTTATAATTTTGAGTTATTATTGTCATTAACTTTTAATTACTTTTAATTGTTAATTTGATACTTAAATATAAAAAATAGTATTTCAACTGGTGAAGGTATATGATTTTCAAAGCTCCAAAACATTACTTTTGGCTGCTTCTTGCTGCAGTTAACTCTATCAATTTTATCAGTTGAACAGATCATGAATATGAATGTGATCAAATTCAGTAATCCAAGTTCAGGAGCTTCTTCATTAATCTCTGATGGTTAGTATTTCTTGGCTTTAACTTTCTTGATTTAGTACTTCTTGTTCCTTAAATTTTGTGTTGTATCAACAAAATTGCAGGGATCAAGAACTACTGTACAAGTGATGTGTCCAAGATTTGTGTCACTCCTAAATCTGGTCCAAGATTCTTGAACTCTCAATCCAAGAATCTGTCATGGGTTAGGAGAGAGGGATCGCTTCATGGACTCATATGCAGAGCCCCAAAGTACAGAAGTAATTTCTTTAGCTTCCTGTTCTTGGTCATTTTTCTTCTCAAATTTGGTTTGTTAATGATATGTGAATCCAGACCAATTTTTAGTTTTCTGTCTTACTATGCCATCTCTTCTTAAAGATGTCGAGAGGTTCAGAACATTACAAGTAAGCGCATTTACAGAAGAACAAGAAGCTTTGGTGGTCAAATCATGGAATTCAATGAAGAAGAATGCCGGAGAGTTGGGTGTAAAATTTTTCTTGAAGTAAGCATATCAGTTTTTTGAGCAATTAGTACTTATTTTTTACTCTTAATTATATATTTTGATTTATAAGTAGACTGATAGTGATAAATGATTATGTTGAACATTCAGAATCTTTGAGATCGCACCATCTGCAAAGAAGCTTTTCACATTTTTGAGAGATTCAGATGTTCCTGTTGAGCAGAATCCTAAGCTCAAACCTCATGCCATGACTGTCTTTGTTATGGTCAGTCCATTCTGTTCCTATCATGTTTTTCTTTTGTTTCTTTATCTGTAACTGATAAGTTTTCTTAATGAATGTCTTGGTTCTTAAAACTCCTCTGTTTAGTCCACAAACCTAAGTAGCATAGTTAATTGTCAGTTAATGTGATTCCTTAAATTATTGAGTCAGAGACTCATCCAAACAAATCTTTAGTACTTAGAAGCTTAATTTGCAGTAAGCACGCTCAGTAAGGAGGGTTTAGGCGTCCGTGAGGGTTCTACTTGGCTCTAATCTGGATTAGTCAGATATCGGAAAGGTACCTAAATTTTCCAGGTGATTCAATAAAATAAAAAGAATAGCAGATCTATTTAAGCACACTTCTGTTTCACAAAGGGTTGAAGTGGTTCGAGTTTGAATAGGACTATGTCCCCATCTAGTATCAGTGAAGCAACCTGAGTGAGTTTTTCTTGCTAAATATTCAAGAAACATAGACATTTCCGCTATTCGAATAATTTAGATTTAAATTTAGCAGTATTTGGGCAAAGATTTTTTCAGAGAAAGCAACTATAAGCTGCATTTAGTGCATCTATGTTGAGGTATATATATTGTGCTAGTGGATTGCAATTCAAATTGCTCAAAAAAATTTGAATGCATAACTTGCAGACTTGCGAATCGGCTGTGCAACTTCGGAAAGCTGGCAAGGTTACCGTGAAAGAGTCGAATCTGAAGGATTTAGGAGCGACTCATTTCAAATATGGAGTTGCAGATGAACATTTTGAGGTAACAGTGATGCTATTAGCTATGGAATATTCCACTACATGGTACCCAGGTTACGGTATCCTCTAAATTTTTTTAATAAGCTGTTTGTTTAAAGTAGATTTGGCAGAATAAATTGTATAAGTCGATTGTGCACTAAAATGGTAAAGAGAAAGACACGTTTTTTAGGCGTAGATTAATGATAGATACTTTTTGGCAGAGTTATCCGATATCCCAGGTACCATCAAGTAAAAGTGAATAAACTTGTTTCTGTTTTTGGCTTTATATATGAAAATTTGACTTAGAAGGTCCCGAATATGATATGTAAATTTGCCATGTATATAATTTTTTGATGGTTACAGGTTACTAAGTTTGCCCTGCTGGAGACAATAAAGGAAGCAGTACCGGAGATGTGGTCACCTGAAATGAAGAGCGCCTGGGGAGAAGCTTATGATCAGTTGGCTGCAGCTATTGAAGCTGAAATGAAGCCTCCTTCTTAAACTCCCCAAACCAGGTTGAGGTAATTTCTGATGTACTGAAAATATCTATATAATGGTCTTGATCCAATAAAATTTTATGTAAAAAAAAGTCTATTGAAGTTTATGTGAAGTCATGTCATTCCCACATAAGCAATACCAGTTCCATAATTTAGAATGTTAGTGAGTGTGGAAGCTTGCAAAGAAAGGAAGAAACAACACAAGAAGTTTATAATGGTTCAGTCAAACTGTGTTTTCGTCCACTATTTAAGTTTCTTATTTAAGATTTTTCTTAATCTATTAACTTCGATTATCAATTTTGGCTCAATACGACAAAGCCTTACAACATGGTTAATTTCGTCATATCTCTAAAGTTCAAATAAAGTTGATTTCATTCGAGAATCGCACATCTAAAACATTTACAATGTTGTTTTCAAAGCTAATAACAAACATTTTTCATACTCAAAGTGTTTACAGAAGAATACAAATGAAAGTTTTATGCTATAAGTGATTGTGTTGACTTGATGCTCTTTAATTTCCTCTATAGATTAATACTTTGTGTTTTGGGGTGGAAGAAATGATGTAAGTACTTGAACCTTGATAGCATATGATCATTTCACCTTTCTCAGCCTTCTTTTGATATATTTATAGTCCTTTTGAAACAAATGACTGTTAAAGTGGATAAATTAACCGTTAGAGAGAAATTTAAACTTTTAATGCTCTATCAGAGCTTAATCGCTGGATCGATGAGTTACTCTGGTGAGAGCGACAATTTCAGTTTTCCTGAAAGGGTGTATTACTCGTGTAAACCAAAGAGTTATTCGCAAAACGCTTAAAAAACCATGTCCCCTGACATAACTAGTTACTTGCGTAAGATATATTGTTTCTCGCCCAAGCTCTTTCACACACTTAAACAATTTCAATACTTTACGAAATTTCATTGGATGCTTTGTTATTATAAAAATCCAACTTAAATTTCCAACATAGAATACCTTTTTTTTTTTTGCAGCGTTTAGAATACCGTTTGAGAAAACCAAATTTGGACTTTCACACCGTGTGTTCTACAAGTCAGAAGGATCTCACAACTGAGAAAATTACTTGTAGTTTTTGTGAACATGTAATTGTAGTGGATATCCAAATAAATGAATCTCTGTTTTATAAGTCCAAGCTTATAGATTTGGTTATTGTTTTTTGGATTAATATCTTTTATCTCTTTTTAACGATGTGGATTAGTTTAAATTAATCATTACCTTTAAAAAAAGGTAAAAAATATATGTACTAAAAGACCATAACCTATTTCCAAATTTATGGGCTTATATTTCATTAAATTTGTAAGTGGATTTAACATCACTATCCACATATGATGTTAAACTATTAACAGAATAAATTGTTAGTCTTTACACTAAATGTAAAAGATTTTTCATCCCTGGACAGTGGTTTTGATTCACTTTTAATTCTTAAAGAAAAACTGATTATATAGTATATGAAGTATTAAACAAATTAAAAAAATAGTTTAAAATTTAATGATGAAAAATTGGTCCATAGAGCACTAATGATTCATTTTAATAATAGTCTACGATTACCTTTACGAGCAGAGACTTTATTTTACTTCATAAATATATTTTGACTATCTTTTACCAATAAAATCAAAATTGTTTACAGGGAAAATTAATCCTGCTCTGATGTCGACCATAGTAATTCATTGCTGACACCTGCAACAGTTTAATACTAAACTTATTCAATCCATGAAGTGTTCTCCCAATATTTATTTATTTTCCCATCAGGAGAAGGGAAATCCAAATTGTGCTGTTTGGTCAAAACTGTCAACAATGTCAATGCAACTTGGAGAAGAAAAACCATGTTCTTGTTGCTGCAAACAGTGTAGCCCCTGGTTTTTGCTTCTTCTTCTCTGGCTAAAAAATGGCCTTCCAAAGCCATGAAGAGTTAGCCTCATCATCAATCTGATCTGAAATTTTGCCTATATAGATGGACCTGTGTCCAATATGGTGGCATAAAACATTACCTAATTGTTTCATATCATCTACTTGTCACATTCTAAAATCCTCCAAAAGTTCCAATTATGAGTACCATTGAGTACAAGACTTTCACAGAAGAGCAAGAAGCTCTGGTTGTGAAATCATGGACTGTAATGAAGAAGAATGCAGCTGAACTGGGTCTCAAATTCTTCCTCAAGTAAGACACTGTTCTATTTTTTTCTTTTCTGTTCTTCAATGTGTCTTAGTGAATTGTTAAATTTAAATGGTTTTTTATTAACTTGCAGGATATTTGAGATTGCACCATCAGCACAGAAATTGTTCTCTTTCTTGAGAGACTCAAATGTTCCTCTTGAGCAGAACACAAAGCTCAAGCCTCATGCCATGTCTGTCTTCATCATGGTAATTTATTAAACCTTCTTCTTAATATAATAACACTGTTTCTTTATGACTTATTAACATTATCTAGAGGTTTTCACTTTTATCATTTTTAACACAATTTTTAAATACGGGTCTAATACAGCACAAATTTAGGTTCTGTTATCTTTTTTCTAGTACCCGTCAATTTTCAGAGGAGTAATTCCATTTAGAAAAAAAAAAGAAACTTAAAAGGTTCTTTTTTTTGGGTGTGTGAAATTGCAGACTTGTGAATCAGCAGTGCAACTAAGGAAAGCTGGCAGAGTTACTGTGAGGGAATCCAGCTTGAAGAAATTAGGAGCTGCACACTTCAAATATGGAGTTGTAGCAGAACATTTCGAGGTACATATATATCAAATTAATACTCTACAATCATTCATGATTTATTTTAACAAGCTGCTTAAAGTTATTTTTATTAATATAATTAATACTAGTAAATCATTTGCTAAAGAATATAATATTATGAATATTGCATAGGTGACAAAGTTTGCTTTGTTGGAGACAATAAAGGAAGCAGTTCCGGAGATGTGGTCACCAGAAATGAAGAATGCATGGGGAGAAGCTTATGATCAGTTGGTTGCTGCTATTAAGACCGAAATGAAGCCTTCCTCTTAGACTATTTTTATGAAATAATATTTGTACGTGCGTGTTTGTGTGCATATGTATTTATAAAAAAATAAAATTATCAGTCTGTAAGCATAATTATGCTGTATTATTCCCCAATTTTTATATATTTTCTGTTTTAGTTCCCATGCTAATGCACAGCTAAGTTTTTATTTTATTTTTAGGGACTAATTAATTGTAAGACAAAAAAATGATTTAAGAAAAAAAATCAATTACATGCTAATAAATATATATTCTCATTATTAAAAAGCTAGAGCCCAGTTTGATAAATGATATATCTACCGGTCAGAGTAAATAAAAATGACAAACACTAGCGAACAAAATTAGGTAAGGTGTTGTTTCGAAAAATAAAAAGAAAAAGAAAAAGTAGGGTGTTCTCTAATCACAAGAGTTCATTACATCATCCAATCTCACATTAATAGTAGTTTTATACTCTTAATACAACGTATTTAAGGCATGAAGATATGCAAAATTTTCAATTGGTTTAAAACTCATTCATACTAAAATTAGCTAGTGATTGTGAATTCGTTTTTTTAAGCAAATAATTAAAATGACTTAAAATAAAATATGCAAGGTTATAAACCTTTTTGCCAACTTCTACTTGTATACTCCGTAGAAGCTTATCTGGTATTGTTGCACATAGACTTGGCCATTTCTGAACCGGATCAGTCAGAACCTAGACTAGAACCGCCCAAACCGCTTACCCTATGGTCCAGATCAGGTTTAGAGATTTTGAAAACCGTTGAACTGTCAGTTTGACAGCCTATATTTGTTTTTTTTTTTTCAGATTTGTAACTTAATATAATTAACTTAAACCCGAGAGGATACATAGACGACTTAATATAATCAAGTCCAAGCCCATTTTTTATTTTATTTTTTATTTTTTACATTTGTAAAAATTAATTACTTGTATTCCATATTTGTTTTAATTATTTGTTGATGAAATTAAGTTAAAGCTCATTTTTTATTTTTATTTTTCATATTTGTACAAACTAACTACTTTTATTACATACTTGTTTTAATTATTTTTAATGAAATTATTACTTATATTTCTTTAAATTTTATTAGTATTTTTAATTTAAAATATAGTAAAAAATATCTATATTCATAATTACATTTAATAATTAAAAACTGAAACCAAACTGAACCGGACCCAAAATTGAATACAACAATATTTTAAAAAATAAAATAAAAAGTCTTGAACAAGACCGAATCGAAACCGGCAACCAAAATTGTCCAAACCATTGACCAAACAACCACAAACTAAAATTGAACCATAATAAGAACTAAATTACTTAGAATCGCCCCTTGAACAGTTTGGTTTTGGTTCAGGGATTCCATCGAACCGAAACTACCAGTTGATGAACCGGGGCCATTTTTAGTTGCAGACATTAGTTGTCAGCACAGTTGGCATTTGGTAGTTATGGCACATAAACTGGAGAGAAAAATTGCTTTCTCCTTTGCAGGAAGCTTCACTAATTCTCATTTAATTAAGAGTCCCATATGAGAAAACCAATTACACCTACATCATTGCACATCATTTTTATTTATCATTGAATTAACTTGGTTTCTGAAACTCGAATATATATGCACTAGTTAGCTTAATGGACTAATCAAGCATATATGTCATAAACAATTCATACAGTATTAAATAAGATGCAAAAAATCCATGAGAAATGATCCAACTGGTAAACAAGTAATAATTTGTATGCTAAGTTTTCAATTCTAATATCATAAAAATCAACTATAGAAAGAAATGTTAAGAATTATTAAAATATACTCAAATTTTTTTTAAAAAAGGATGCTCTAATATGGATGTAACATTTTTGCTTCATAATAATTTTATTGATAATTTAATTGAATTTGTTGGGAGATAATAATAAAGAGAGGAACCGTGTATTTAATAGCACCAACTTATAAAAGTCTTAGTCAAAGAAGATTTTCTAAACAATATAACTAAAACCAAATAATTGAAGACATATCCAACCACCTCACATTCTTTGGTAACATTTGAAACGTGAATGAATTGCAATATAATAATAAAAAGCTCATGCGATATAGCATGATGGCTCGTAAAAAAGGAGAAATAAAATGCGATGGGATAATGCCACTAGTATATTTTAATCCCTAAAATTCCAAAGCATTAACAACTACAATGTTCATGTCTAATTACTATTGGGGTTTAGCATTAATTGGACACAGAAATGTAAAATAACCCCTAGTTGCAAACTAAGATTAAAAAGCCACTTATTAAAGAAAAGAATAAAAAAGCAATGTGGTTTTGGTGGAGTGGTATCAGAATTGATATCAATTTATTGATATATAATGGAGTTGTTCTTATCGTAACAATTTAAGTAGAATGACTTCAAGTTTTCCTTTTTAATTAGAGATTTCAAATTTAATTTATATATAGAAAAGTTTTATAAGAATTAGGCACGAAGAGTTTTGCTATCCATAATTAACTCAAACTCAAATTAGTCAAAAATCAAATAAATATCTAGATATTAGATAATTCAATAAAAATATGATAATATTAATTTAAGTACAATTCTTAATAAAAATTAAATTACAAGACTTAAAGAAACATTAAAATACCAAATGAAGATACACTAAAAATAGTCGTTGGCACAACACTTAAATGAACTAAGTTAAAATGATAAGATGGAAACACCCGATATATCAATATCACAATTGATTTCTCCGTCCCGTTGCCGGAAAACTCTTGCCCAGTATACCAGAACTGGCCGGAATATGACAACGCCGTTGATATTTGACCGGAAATTGGAATCGTTTAAAAACGAGGACCTTTTCTTGCTCACGAAGTCGGATTGAGCAAGTGCTGAGCTTGCCTTGATTGCTAATGCACATAATTCTTATAATGATAGAGTTGCATCACACTTGGATCGAGGCATGAGAAAATAAAGCTGACCCGTTTGTAGTTCCTCAGCGTGAGACATCTCTGGCACTAGATAATCCAAATACATAGATTCTGAGCTACAAAGGAAGCAATTAGGATTAAGAGAAAGAACATAACTAGCCTTTGATGGGTTGTTTGAATTCTTGTACTCTTCCATCAGTGTGAATTATTTTAACTGTGGGTGTCCAATTTAGACCACCATTAGCCTTTTGTGAGTAATGATCATATGATGTGCAATTGCCCATTTTTTGTGAGAGAGGAGAAGAAAGAGAGAGAGAGAATCAATGGTGAATTGGTTGGATAGTTAATGTGGGAAGGAAAGAGTGCATTTTGTGCTTTTTATAGACAGAAAAATACCAAAAATTTTAGATATTTCTTTTGTGAGTAATGATCATATGATTTTATCTACATAGAACTTGCTGTATTTAGATGACCAGACACTATATTCACCTGGCCTCGACCTCTTTATTTGTAATTAGCATATTTTTCTCCTTTTCCATTGTGATAGCCTTTAGTACGACGAAAACACTTTGAGTGGTGGAGCTTTTTCTTGTCTTATGGTAACCACTATTTGAGATTTTTTTTTTACAATCAAAAGTTGTAGATATTTTTACAGCCTTTTTTTTATTAAGTTGTAATTTCATAATTTAAAATTAATTAATTATTTTTATTATAAATTAGAAATTCCTCAATATTTTGAAGATACTATAGATGATTTGACCATGTACAAATTCTGACACAGCTTGAGGCTGCTAAGACTGGTTTTAACAGGGCTAATGTGTCCTGGTTTGGTAGTCCGTTTTTCTGCGGAAGGACATATTATATTTGTCAGTGGCCCCGCGCCTGATATTTATTTTTTTAAAAAAATATTTAAATCTGACCGTTGGATCAATTTTATTTCAACGGTAATATTACCGTTAGAATACCGTTGGGGACTAAAAAATTACTATTTTGGTCCCTAACAGCTAGTTTTACCCATTTTCCTATAAATATCCCCATAAACATTTTTTTTTTCTATCATTTCTTCACTTCAAACACCTATTTCTCTCCACCAAACTCTCTCAACTCTTAAAATTTCTCTCCAAATATTTTTTCAATGGATCCCAACGATTTTTTCGATTATTTTTCAAACAACAAAAATAAAATAATGGAAGAATTTGCACTTGCAAATATTTTCCCCTCTTCTGATGACGAGGAGTACAAAAAAATTCGAGATAATTTTAAGCAATCTATTTGGAATGATCCTGCTGAATAAGAGATGTTGAAATTAGTACAAGAAACCATAATACATGATGAATCCTCCAGCCGACGCCGTGAAAAAAGACCAAGACATTATATTAACCGAGACCACGTGGGTGATCACGAGCGGTTAGTTCATGACTATTTTTTTGAAAATCTCACCTACAATGATGATATTTTTCGGCGTAGGTTTTGTATGAGGAGGGATTTATTTTTACGGATCGTGGAGGCCGTCGAAAATCACTCCGACTATTTTCATCAAACCATTGATGCGATTGGTTTCCCTAGTCTTTCACCACTTCAAAAATGCACAGCTGCAATACAATAATTGACATATGGTTGTTCTGGTGATTTGTTTGATGAATATTTACGTCTCGGTGACTCCACTGTCAACCATTGTTTGAAAATTTTTTGTCAGTGTGTCGTAGAAGTTTTCGGTAGCAGATATTTGAAAAAACTGACCACTTTCAATGTTCAACGACTCCACACAATGCACAAAGAACAACACGACTTTCTAGGGATGCTCGAGAGCATTGATTGTATGCACTGGGCATGTCGGAATTGTCCAACGGCCTGGAAAGGTCAATATACACGAGGTGACCATGGACATCCTACGATTATACTGGAGGTTGTGACTAGCGCAGATCTATGGATTTTGCACGCCTATTACGGGGTGGCAGGCTCTAACAACGATATCAATGTCCTGAACCAATAGCCTATCTTCAATGACGTATTAACGGGAGGACGCCTACAGTTGAATACGTCGTAAATGGTACGACCTACAACCAAGGGTATTATCTGACAGACGGAATATATCCCGAATGGGCTACATTTGTTAAAATATTTACTTACACAGGGGATGAAAAAACAAGTTTATTCAAACAAAGGCAATAGTCGGCTAGAAAAGACGTCGAAAGAGCCTTCGGGGTACTCTAGGCGAGATGAGTGATTATACGAGGACTCGCATGTTTGTACTACATGCATCATATGACAAATATAATGTAAGCGTGTATCATATTACACAACATGATCATTGAAGACGAATGCTACAAAGTGACAAACTGGACAGGAGAAGGAGACGTCCATCAAGCGAATGCATCATAGGGAGGCTAATCCGACTTTGCAACGTATATCCAAAGGTTCACCGATATTCGTGATCGTGAGCAACATTATCGTCTCCGAGCGAATTTGGTAGATGATCTATGGAACAATCGTGAAGAATAATTCCGAATTTTATTTTCATGTATTATTATTTTATTTTAAAAAATTATGAACTTTATTTTAATGTATTTTTAATTTTAATGTAATATTTTTATTTTAATGAATTATTTTTTATTTGAATGAACACTTTTAATTTTATTGAATTTGGAGTAGAAATTATTAAATGAAATAGTAGATAAAAGTTGAGGGATTAAAATAAAATTGTGTTTAGTGGAAAGCTGAGGAGGCGTCCCGTGAGACTCTTAAAGTAGTCTCTGGGTTACGGATGAAAAAACTGAGGGGTTAGGAACTGAGACTTTAATAAAATAATAATAAAAATACTGAACAGACGTTTCACGGGATAACTTCAGAGCCTTGAGTTACAAGTAGCCTAAGAAAGAGATCTGTCCAGATTTCCAAAGTCCATCAATTCTCC
>CAODLS010180335.1:0-19625 GCA_948243855.1 Flueggea neowawraea | reverse complement strand
GCAGTAGCAGAAAACGATAGTGACTCCGGGGTCGGGAGTAATAATTCTGAGGACAGTAACTCACAATCATCAGCTGAAAAACCTGTCAAGGTTTAACCCTTCCACAACAAGTACTCCCCTTTTATGCAAATCCTGAAATTTGGTTGATGAGATCTTCGTTTCTAGTGTGTTCTTTTCTGATCTTTGTGCAGAAAAAAGAAGCTGTGGCACCAGTATACGGGAAACGTGTAGAGCATCTAAAATCAATAATCAAATCTTGTGGAATGAGGTTCTTATTTGACCTGCCATTTTCCATTAACAATTCCTACTAAAATATCCAGAGAGCTTGACGTGGCATTTTTTTAACAAACTCGCAGTGTACCTCCGGCTATTTACAAGAAGGTCAAGCAAGTGCCTGAGAACAAACGTGAGGCGCAACTAATAAAGGAACTGGAGGAGATACTTTCTAAAGAAGGATTGCCATCAAACCCTTCTGAAAAAGGTGAACTTGTTTGCTGTACACTAACTTGTAAACTGGAGGAGATACTTTCTAATAGTCTATTCACTTTCACCAATGTTGTTGTCCCAAAGCCAGACTATGTTTAACAACAAAGCATCAATCATTAACATATCTACCCTTATCGTGTACTTTCTCATATCACATGTTACAACTTATCTCATTGTTTTACGAGGGATAGAATTGTTATAAGAATCAATTTTTCTTATTGAACATCTATCTTCAGGAGGCAAGTATTGTTTTCGAATTTTTTGTTGGAGTAGTATTCCTGACCATTTTAATTAATAAGAGAATGAAAATTCGGTGCCTGTCTGCATTGTCTTCTCTTTGGGACTGACATCCTTTCTTGAATGTTAAAGTATCCAGGGCTTATGACCATACAACTCTCCATAATTTATAACATGCTGATTGGGCTAGGTCTAAGAGATAACCAATATGCCTCGCACAATGTGTATTGAGGTAAAACCTTTTTAATTTTTGTGTTCTCAGAAATCAAGGAAGTAAGAAAGAGAAAGGAAAGAGCAAAGGAACTTGAGGGCATTGACACGAGTAACATTGTTTCAATTTCACGTCGAAGGTCAACATCCAGTCATGCACCACCTCCAGAACCGAAAGTACCAGTTGAAATTGATGGTGAAGAAAATGACTCTGAAGAGGATGATGATGACAATGAAGGGGATGATGACAGCCAGAGTGAAGAGGATGAAGGTATTTGATTCTAGACAGTTTTGATTCATTTTTTCCAGGAGGCAACATGAGATCAATTCTGGTGCTTATGCTATGTGGTCTGGTTGGCTGGTTGCTTTGTTGGCCTAGGCAATGAAGCAAGCACTTCAATTTGGCATGACAATGCAGTAGGTAAAACTTTTAGCTCACTCTTGCATGGAACTGTGCTGCAATAGTGAATACTACGAGTTAACGAACATAGCACTGAACATTTCATAATTCTTGCAATATCTGAATATGTTTGTTACGAGCTATAATCACTGCAACATTTTCTGATTGTGTTCTTTTGTATTGTCTGATTTGTAGCAGAAAAACAAATTGTTGTATTTCTTTTCATGCATGGTTTATGGTTTCAGTGCCCATAAATGTTCTCTTACATGTGCAGGAGCTGATGAAGACAGTGACTGAATTCTTGAGACGATGTAACGCAACTTGATTGATGACAGAAGCCAATTCTAGAAGCCTCTAAAATTATTTATATATCATGTAATATGTGTTTTTGTTTATGCTTTTTGCTACTTGGCACGGGGCGTAGAAGGAGATGACACTTGCACATTTGTCCATTAGGATATTTCACCATTTCTGGTCTATTGACTGGTGAAGGATATCTTATCACTGATAGTAAACTCAATTACAAGCCGAGAATTGTGTAATAATGTAATTTACATTCTTAAATGCATTATATTTGTATGATTGGTTTTGGTGCAATATTTTTTAACTATCAAGTCTTGACATTCATTTGACATGGATGATTTAATATCTGTCCAACCTTAGCATATGGCATCTCAAAATCCAATGCTTTGCTTTTTTTTTTTTTTGCCTTTTTGAAGTTATGCACCCCTTCTTCAATCAATAGGTTTATACGAAAATTCCCATGTGAAAAGTAATAGGCTTATAGTTCAATATTATTGGACCTGTGTCTAACGGGTCAAGCAATTCTAATATACAATCACTAAGGGGTCGGATGATTCCAATATTAAAGGATCAAGTGTTCGATTTCTCAAGAGAATCAAGGTTTAAATAAAATAAAATTTCTACGCGAAAGGGCAATGATCTTTGTTATAATGATGCAATCCTAGTTATAACGCGATATAGGCTACAGAATGGCTCTCATTATCTGAGCGACAACGAATGTTTTTACAGCAATGTATCCAGAGCCCCTAGAATCACAGGTCTGAATCATGCAAATATTGGAGCCCAATGAATAAAGAAAATGCAGAAATCTTGATCTCGAATGTCTCATAGCATCATAAAACAGTCTGCCCTCTCTCTGACAGAATTTGTCTCACTTTGTTCGAGAGATCCATCACATGTTTGTCTTTACATCCTGAATAAATTGATGATAAAAGTACAGTTTGCATAGCATTAGATGAAAGGCGGATATATAGAAACAAGCCAAGCCAAGCCTTCAAATCTAACAACATAACTCACCAATTTTTAGAAGGGCCGTTTCAAGTTGGAAAAGGTAGTCTCTATTAGGTCCTGAGGGTCCTTCAGCATCAACAATTTGTCTGCACAAAGATCAAATTTTAGGAATAACATGCATTATAAACTCGCAACCCAGATAAGAATTCATGCACTGTACCGAAGACCGGCAGTATAACATCGTAGGACATAGAAAAAAGGGTAATTCTTAGAAGAGTCAAATGAATGCCCTGGTAAATGGATCCATTCAAAACCTAGAGATACACTCATTGTTACGACAGGTAAACAAAAATGCATACTTGGCTATGTCTTCAGTAGGAGCAGGTCCCAAGTAGTTTGGGTTATGCTTCTTGTCCAGAGATCCTATGTATCTGGAGAAGAAAATGTGAACTTAGGTAGGGTTGAATTTTGCCAATCTCATGTGTTACAAGAACTTAAATTGCTGAAGTTAGTTTTCGGTAGAAGGAACTTACACCATCACCCCTGAGACGGCAGGCGCTGTAGCTGCGGCATCCTGAAAATAATGGTAGGTAATGTATTCATGATGAAGAAAATTTGTATTCACATAATTAACTAGAACTTACAGTGAAGAAGTCAACATAAACTTTTTGGTCATATTGCTTCTCCCTGACTTCCAAGTACTGTAGGCAAAATACAAGACTATGGTTAACGTATATGCTTTGATTCTAAAAGCTGATGAATAGAGTTAGAACCATGAAAATTACGATCAATGTAATACACCATGGTACGGCATGCACTTTATAACAAAAGGAACAAGAGAAAAAGGAGGCATGGTTGGATATCTGATAGTGCCTCTCAAATTATAAAATGTTTACACGACCATAAAGAGATGCCAAACGAGAGAGGAACAAGCATAGTAATACAAGTTTCTGTCAGTATCATGAAAATATTAAATTGAAGCAACGTACTGTAAATGCAGTTTCTTGATCTTCCTTCTTGGAGATTTTGTATGCAGCTCCCCACTATAACATCACAAGCAGAAAATTTTCTCAGAAAAGAATGTTTCCTCTCACAAAGTGATGCCATTCAACAACATATGTATAAACCAACTACTTAAAAAGAAACAATTGATGATTGTGTGGAAAAGGAAAAAAGTAAGAAGAAATACCCAAAACTAGTATTAATAATATGGGTATGTAGGCCATAAGCAATTTGCAAACCCTGAGAACAGAACCCTTACACGATAAATACAACAAACTCTGTATCTTCACCAAAATATAGAGCAAATCAAACATAGAATATCACTCTGTTTTTTTTTTGGCAACCACAATGGAGATTGATCCTTACCTATCTACAGCTTAAAAAGGTGCAATCTCTCGACCTCCCCTTAAACTACGAACGTCAAAG
Source organism: Flueggea neowawraea (assembly GCA_948243855.1). Lineage (NCBI taxonomy): Eukaryota > Viridiplantae > Streptophyta > Magnoliopsida > Malpighiales > Phyllanthaceae > Flueggea > Flueggea neowawraea. Next base: position 15,610 of record CAODLS010180335.1, on the reverse strand, counting down.
TACCCAAAAACATACAGGGAAAAGAGACACAAAATTTGATTTCATAGTAATTCAAAGTCCAAAATCAATCAGACCCAACAAGCTACAATAAAAAAGGGCAATAAATCAAAATAGAAAAGATGGGTAGACATGAAAATTGTGAAAAGAAAAAGAAAACTCACACAAACTTCCCCTTCTGCAGGCTCCAAGGTCACTGTTCTTCCAGGATACTCAGGCGTCCCTCTATGATCAGTACTACCTTTCAGAAACATACAAAGATAAAAAAAACACAAAAGCATTTCAGTAACCAATACAAAGACATGTAAAGGCAAGAAATGAAGAAATGAAAGAAACCTTGATAGAAGACACGACGATAGCCTCTAATGAAACCAACAAGACGATCATCATAGTTAAAACCTGCCTTCCATATCAGAGAGCCATAGCCAAACACCCACATCACCATTTTCTATCCGTCCGTTCTGTTTCTCTCTGTAGCAGAGAGAGCCAGAAAGGACAAAGTGTGGAATCAAAATGATCCAATTCCGTACGGACTGAACTGATTGAACTAGCTAACGACCAACAAATATGTCGACGCTCAATGTGCTATTCTCTGATCCAATGAAAAAGGTGTTCTGGGCCACATTTTGGTTAAAGCCATTTAACTAGATGGGCTGGGGGTTGTCTTAGCACAAACCCGTTCCGCAATTAAATTTTTTAGCCCATGTTTTTCTGGAGCACCATGTTGGAAATTTAATGGAAATTTAAAAATATGAAAACTCTACCATTATCATCTCATTTCGTAAAATCCAAAGGGTCTATTGGAAAATTCATTGATTTTTATATGTATTTTTTTTTGTGTGAAATAAATGCATAAGTGCAGAAACACAAAATTACAGAAAAACTCTCATAGCCCTCCGCATCAGAAAATTGAAATGCCAAGTTTTTTAAATGCATAAGTGGAAGCATCACTACAGGAAGTGAACAATGAGATCATTTCTTAGTGAAAACAAAAAAAAAAACAATGAGATCATGATTGGTTATGTGCTCAAGTGACGGTCTGATGAAGTGAAAAACAAAATGTTTCAACTCTACCGTGAATGCTAAAAGGATAGATATAACTACACTCTACAGCATCATTAACAAATATCGATCAGCTTCCCCGCTTTCCACAGGTAAAGTTTTGTGTAAGATTAAGAACCCAAAATATGAGGTTATCTAAGTACAAATTATATTAAAAAAATTAAATAAGTCCAATTAAAACTTGATTTGGTTGTCATTCTTTTTTTTTTTTTTCTGGAATTGGAATTGAATCGAAGTCCCAAAATCTCCGAAATTTTGGGACAAAATGGGACGAAAATTCAAAGATTTCAACCCGAGAAAATGGGACAATTTTGATTTGGTTCTTGGAGAATTTTCTTCAATGAAATTATGTTAGTGTTATGCCCTAACCTAATCATATGAACATTGTCATTTACTTTATTGTTTAATAAATATGAGGTATTTCATTTGGCATATATATTTATATTTTATCATGTTATTTGATAAAGCAATAACTTGATAAATGTATCCATGAATGGTTGATTATGTCTTATGTCATCAAGTACGTGACTTGATAGTAAAATCTTAAGATAAAAGAGTGTTATTCTAAATTGTCCCTGGTCATTCATTGTCATGTGAATAATAATGAGTCAAGAATAGTATGCACTCTGAGAGATGATCTCGTTTTATGGATCATAACATGGAATGTCACTCAAAACATAGATACATATTGGAAACATGATATTAGACTGACTTGCTATGAGAAATACTAAATGGAATATGTCATCAGTACTTCTCATCGCAGTAGTGATATTTAAGTCATTTGACTTGAATTCACTATGGATTCCTACATGAGAAGTTTTATGTTTTGATATAGTTAAATATCGTTTGTAACAGGATGGTAATACAAGCAATAATTGGACATAAGGCAAATCATGTGGAGAAATGTGAGTGATAGTGAAGGAATTTGTCTCACTCATATTTGAGTGAGATATTTCTTGGTCGCTTGACAAGTAGGACTGATGAAATGCATGATTGTGCTCGAGTAAGATTGATAGGGGTTATCAATATCATTCGTTTGGTCAGTCTACTTGGGAATCAAGAAATGTTTGATAAAATTTTATAAAGATGATGTAATCTATGCTTTATGCTTAATCAAGATATCATGTGACAAAATATCTAACTGTGTATTAGGTTTTGTCATCAAATTCACTCATATTGTGTAGTCATAATATCTTACTAGAACCCACTTATGAGTTGTGGGCCTAAATGGTATTTTGGGCATACTGTTAATATTGAGTGAACCTATAGAGTCACACACTAAAACAACTGTACTATGTATGATACATCTTGCTATTATTTTATGCGAATATTTTAAATACAATTAATTAGTTAGTTGTTTTAAAATGTGTTATGAAATAATTTGTTTTATAATGGTTTTAAAGAAAATTAAAATTCATTTGATCAAGTCAAAATAGTTTGCTTGACTTAGTTAATATAAGAATGAATTTGACTTGGTCAACAAGGCAATTAATATTTATTTATGAAATAAATTAAAGGGTCGAATTTGCATCTTATTTGTGACATAAAATGGGCCAAAATTAGTATAGTTATTAAGGAATAAATATTAAAGTGGTATATCCTAGTGAGATTAGAAGAAGGGTATTCTTGTGGGATAAGACTTAGGTTTTTTATTGGGATTAAGACGAGGTTTATCTATAAATAGGCAACATATGACACCCTATTTTCTTCTTGATTTTCACTTTAAAAAGAGAGGAAAAATACAACAAGGTATTTTTTTTAGAGTGTTCTCAAAATTTGGTGCTAGCACACTTTACAGTTCATTCGTGTGGATACCAGTAGAGGGTGTTCACATCCTGCAACATCTGTGACTCAATTCAGCAACACTTTTTCATTTTTGTTTCAACACATTAAGGTAAACACACGTTCCCTAATTGGTTTTATCGAATTGCTTGGATTCTTGGTGGAAATTGTTAACAAAAATTTTAATTTTTCGCTGCTTGTATGTGTCACAAATTCCAACAAATTCAACTTAATTATTCAATTATCAAAGTGTGCTCATTGTCTCAAATCAAGAATTCAAATAATTAATTATGCACATATTCATACACATATGCAAAACAACTTAATTTAATTAAATTGTACACTAATCAATATTAATGACAAAGAGAGAGAGATTGCTAATGTCAACATTCCAAAAATAGTCTGATCCAAAAAAGATATACCAAAAATGGTCTAATCCAAAAATTCTAGAGGAAAAAGAGAGGCGGTTTGTGGACCAAAAATGGTCGGATCTAATGTAAGTGTCAAAAGAGGAAAGGAAGTGAGGAGGTGGGAGTGTGGTTTGAACAGGATAGAGTGTTTGGGTGAATAAGATAGAGGTGGTTTTTACGAATAATTCAATGGTAATGATGTGTTTTTTCCTTGTGTTTTCCGACAAAAGTCACAACTGTGACTTGTGGGAGCAAAGAATTGGAAAAACTTGTTGACATAAGTGGACAAGTTGACACAATGAAACACGTGATATGCATGGATGATGATATTGTTGGAGAATTTTTCTGGAGATGCCTTGGTTGAGTTTGGAGAGCGGAAGCAAGTTAGAGTGAAGAGAGAAAACAACACCAAGAATTTATAGTAGTTCGGTCAACCATACTTACGTCTAGTACCTAAGTCTCACTTAGGATTTCCACTATCGAATATTGATTCCAGCTCAATCCAACAAATCCTTACAACAAGGTTGATTGCGGCTCACACCTCTAAAGCCAACAAGGTTGATTAAAGCTCACACCTCTAAAGCCAACAAGGTTGATTGCAGCTCACACCTCTAAAGCCTATAAGGTTGATTACGACACACCCCTCTAAAGCCTACTCAAGGTTGATTACGGCTCACCCCTTTAAAGCCTACAAGGTTGATTACGACTTAAATCTCTAAAGCCTAACCAAGGTTGATTTCAGCGTAAACCTCTAAAGCCATTACAATGTTGTTTTTCATAGGTTCACAACAAACCTCTCTCACTCTCAAAGAGTTTACAAAATATTGCAAAAAATGAAGGCTATATCCTAGAGTTTGGTTGTATGAAATTGATGCTTTTGATCTTGATCTCTAGTTTGATTTGGTGTTTTGGAGTGAAGGGAATGATGAAAATGATTAGGACTTGAAAGCATATGATCATCCACGTTTTTATGCCCTTCCTGGATGTATTTATAGCCTCTCCAAGTGATATGACCATTGATGGAGATAAAATAGTCGTTGGAGTATATTTATGCCCGTTGCAGCTATCTGTGCCATTCTCACGTACGTCATCTACAAATTCTCCAGCTTACATACGTGTGTAGTACATCTCACGTACGTTGATCAAGCTCCAGCATGATTCACGTACGTCAACTTTTATCTTGTGTACATTAGATGTGTCTCACGTACGTTAGTATATTATCACGTACGTTAGTTTGCTCTTTGCATCAATCAATTCGCTTCTACTTGTCTTCACACCTTATCTCACGTATGTGACTCTTTCTTGACGTACTTAAAGCACTTGCAGTGGCTTGTTTCGCAACTTCGAGCTCTCCAACTTGTTCCACTTCAAGTCAAACGTTTTGCACATCTTCAAAACACAAAAGGAACTTAATGTTGATCACTCATAATCCAACAATCTCCCCTTTTTTGATGATGTCAAAACTTTGAAGAGTTTAAGCACTACATCAAAGGCAACAAATTTGATCAAAGATTTCATCCTTGTCAAGAGGTTAGGTTCATACAAACATGTGTGATCATATTGAAAATTTTAAAATTTTCACTCCCCCTATCAAAAACAATTTATGCAAAATTAAACAAAATATTCTTTTGGTTTAATCTCCCCCTTTGAAAGTAATTTATGCATGATTCAAAATATTTTGAAAATATCATTTCTCCCCATATTAAAAAAAATTGATGCATAATTTTTAAAACTTCTTTTCTCCCCATTTTTAAATCAAAACAATATCAATTTAAAAGAAATGATAAGAGTTGAGACAATTGGGAAGATAATACCAAATTTGGCATCTCCAATGATATATGATCTTTGCTCCAAGGTTGTTAAGCCTTCTTGATTGGAGACCCGCTTTGATACCATTTGTTGGAGAATTTTTCCGGGGATGCCTTGGTTGAGTTTGGAGAGCGGAAGCAAGTTGGAGTGAAGAGAGAAAACAACACCAAGAATTTATAGTGGTTCGACCAACCATGCCTACGTCCACTACCTAAGTCTCACTTAGGATTTCCACTATCCAAGATTGATTCCAGCTCAATCCAACAAAGCCTTACAACAAGGTTGATTGCGGCTCACACCTCTAAAACCAACAAGGTTGATTAAGACTCACACCTCTAAAGCCAACAATGTTGATTGCAGCTCACACCTCTAAAGCCTACAAGGTTGATTGCAGCTCACACCTCTAAAGCCTACAAGGTTGATTATGGTTCACCCCTCTAAAGCCTACCCAAGGTTGATTACGGCTCACCCCTCTAAAGTCTACAAGATTGATTACGGCTCAAACCTCTAAAGCCTACCCAAGGTTGATTTTGGCTCAAACCTCTAAAGCCATTACAATGTTGTTTTCCATAGGTTCACAACAAACCTCTCTCACTCTCAAAGAGTTTACAAAATATTTGCAAAAAATGAAAGCTTTATGCTAAAGTCTGGTTATATGAAATTGATGCTCTTGATCTTGATCTCTAGCTTGATTTGGTGTTTTAGAGTGAATGAAATGATGAAAATGATTGAGACTTGAAAGAATATGATCATCCACGTTTTTCTGCCATTCCTCGATGTATTTATAGCCTCTCCAAGTGATATGACCATTGGTGGAGGTAAAATAGCCATTGGAGTACATTTCTGCCCGTTGCAGCTATCTGTGCCATTCTCACGTATGTCACTTTATCCTTACGTATGTCATCTGCAAATTCTCCAGCTTACGTATGTGTGTAGTACATCTCACGTACATTGATCAAGATCCAACATGATTCACGTACGTCAACTTTTATCTTGCGTAATGTGTCTCACGTACATTAGTATATTATCACGTACGTTAGTTTGCTCTTTGCACCAGTCAATTTGTTTCTGCTTGTCTCCACACTTTATCTCACGTACATGACTCTTTCTTGATGTACGTGAAGCATTTGTAATGGCTTATTTCGCAACTCCGAGCTCTCCAACGTGTTCCACTTCAAGTCAAACGTTTTGCACATCTTCAAACACACAAAAGGAACTTAATGTTGACCACTCATGATCCAACAGATATTCCATCTACTGCATTGTTGGTAGTGCAGAGTGGTAGGTGGAAGATAATTGTAATCGCGGATGTAAAGAAACTTGGCCGAAAAAGTCCTATTGAAGCTAATTTACCTCTAGCAGCCGACATTGCAGTCATAATGTACATAAGTGGAGGTACTAGCTTGCCTAAGGTGAGAAGCATTAATTTTATGTTATAGAGTTGTATTTTATCATAAGCTTTTTCTTGTTCTCTAGATTAATACTTAATTTGGCCTTCCCTCCCATGGTTTGTTATTCATTGAGGAATAACTTGGACACATATGTTGAGATAATTGGTTTTGAAATTAATGGTGCATTTCTCCATTGTTCCCTATTCTTGTCACTTTCTTTTTTTTTGTTGATGAAAAGTTCCGGATAAAATTTTGGAACTCAAGGTATTTTCCTTACAAATATTGAATTCCAAATGTTTCTTTTGTTATATTGAAGTGTTGGAGTATTAGAATAATAAATTTGATGCTTTAAAATGAGGATACCAGATTCGTACTTTAGCATGTTTGGCAATATGTAAAATAGTATTTTCTAGTTTAGATCAAACTATCAAGAAATTTGTTTTTCCCTTTAAACTTCTTTATAGGTTAGACCATATTTTAGTATTGTGAATTTAAATTTGGAACTTTAGTATATATTTTAAGTGTGATTGATTTAACAAGTTTTAATTTTCTTCATGTTCACCTTGTACATGGTGTAATGATGATGCATGCTATTGTGTTAGCTATAGTTTCATTTGTTAGGACGATAGTTCATGATCTTGAATGCAAAGATGTTTATTTGGCACACCTTCCATTGGCACATATCCTTGAAATAGCAGCTAAGGTATGCTAAAATTTTATATGATCGTCATGTGTATTATATCCCATGAATACATGAAAACAATTTCCAATTGGATGTCTTCAAGCAAGTCACTTTTGATGCCGTAGAATATAGTTGCGAGAGTTGGAATTGCTATAGGTTATGGAAGTCCTCTGACACTCACTAATACGTCCAACAAGATTAAGAAGGGAACAAAAGGAGATGCAAGTGTCTTGAAGACAACTATAGTGGCAATTGTTCCAATGATTCTTGATCGTGTTTGAGATGGTGTTAGGAGGAAGGTTGAGAGTTTCTTCTCTTTCTCTCTCTCATGCACTCACATACAGATGCATGCATGTTGAAATACTTTTCAGGAAATAAGTTATGACATTATGTCTTTCTGCTACTTTAGGTTGATGCCAAGAGTGGTTTATCCAAGAAATTGTTTGACTTGGCATACCATGTAGTTTGTCCACCGTAAATGGTAGTTGGTTCGGAACATGGGGACTAGAGATGCTTTTATGGGATTTTATTGTGTTTAAAAAGGTTCAACAGAATTCAAATCAAGAATTCATATTATTAATTATTCACATATTCATACACATCTACAACAACTTAATTTAATTAAATTGTATACTAATCAATATTAATGACCGAGAGAGAGAGATTGCTAACATCAACATTCCAACAATGATAGACCAAAACTGGTCTGATACAAAAATAGTAGATAAAAAATGGTCTGATCCAAAACTTCTAGAGAAAAAAGAGAGGTATTTTGTGGACCAAAATTGGTCGGATCTAATGCTAGCGTCTAGAAAAGAAGGGAAGCCAGGAAGTGGGAGTGTGGTTTGAACAAGATAGAGGGTTTGGGTGAATTCAGACATGTAGTTTCCCCTGCCATGTGTTTTTAAGCTCACATGTACTTAACATGTGAAATCTATATGACTAAGCTCTACTCATTTGAACAACCTATAACTTAGCCCAAATTTTCGTACAAATTTTCTAGAAAGACATTGTCTAGCAATGTCTTTTTTTGCTTTGTTATGACTAGGGCTGTATTCGAGCGGAGCTTGAACTCTTAGTGCTCGAGCTAGGCTCGGCTCGGCTGAAGTACCTCCGACCTCAAACTCGACATGAGCTTATATTTCTATTCAAACTTGACTCATTCTGTTCAATTAATGTTCGCGAGCTACTCCAACTCAACTAGTTTAAAACTCATTTTTGTTGTTCACGAGCTTAGCTCGTTATACTCGACTCTTTTGACAACTCAAACCAAGCTTAGTTTGGTTTGTTTGACAACTCATTACAAAGTTCGACTCGGCTCGGCTCATTCTAAAACTAGTTATTAAGCTCGATTTAGCTCGTTTAGGAGCTTGAATTTAACATATAATAAAAACAAAAAAGATTCCATTTGAAGTGCAAAACTAAACAAAACAAACTAGTCAACACATCTACCTTTGGTACACTCCATACGAGATTAAACTTCAACACACACAGGACAACAATTCAAGAAAGTGTAATTCTTAGCTATGAAACAATCTACATTAATTTTTTTTAGCCTCAAGGACTGAATATCTCAAGAAGAAGAGAACAAATCTATGTGTGATCAAAATATAAAACAAATGCATGGAAAATTTAGTTGACATTCAAAATTTGTTCTAGCAATTAAGATAAAGCTTTATTAAGCTTAAACCTTATTAAGCATGAAATGAAATGTGGTTATAAATCAAATTTTGAACCATTTTGCAATTTGTTATAAAAAAAAGTTACAAATTCATTTCATTTTATGTCATTAAAACATGCACACACACTGGAATTATACAAAAATTTAGAACCATTTAAGAAGTATCCTGCAACACAAACCTTGAGATTGTTGGTTATCCAAAGTAGACGCAACCCACACCTAAACAATGAACAAATTGGCAGAGACGAAGAGGGAGAGGCGAGATTGATAGCTTTGTTATCCATTTTCGACGTAACCCACATCAAAACAATGAACAAATTGACAGAGATAAAGAGGGAGAGACGCGATTAAGAGGGAGAGATGAGAGTGAGCGAGATTGAGAGAGGCAGCAGACGACGAGAGACGAGAGTGAATGGAATTGAGGGTTTCAAAAGGGAGAGATGAGAGTGAGTGAGATTGAGAGAGGCAGCAGGGGGCGAGAGATGAGAGTGAGTGAGATTGAGAGAGGCAACAGACGACGAGAGACGAGAGCGAGTGATATCGTGAGTTCAAGAATGAGGTAGCGGTTGTAACACCCTAAGTCTATAAAAAAAATTCTTTATAAATGTTGGATTATTAGGAAATGACATTTTTGGATTAGAAAGTATATGAATAAATATTAGAAATGACAAATAATAGGATTGGGAGATTTATTAGTTAGAGAAGTGTGGTTAAATTGAAATGTTGATTGATGTTGTGGTTAATTTAGGAAATAGAAAAAGAAGTGGAGGTTGGGTTGCAAAAAAAGAAAAACAAAAGGAAATAAAAGTAGAGCGGATGGTGAATGACGGCAAAAGAAAACAGAAAAAGAGAAAAAAGGAAAGAGAGAGAGAGAGAGAGAGAGAGAGAGAGAGAGAGAGAGAGGAAGAAAAGAAAAATAAAGGAGAAAAATTTTCAATTGTCATAACTCGAGTTTGGAGCATCCAATCGACGAACCGAAAGAAGCTCTATGTTCCTTGTGACTTCCTCTTTCATTTAAGACTGGTGATGACCTATGAAACCACTGGAATCCAGTGGCATTGTGGAGAGAATTTGCGGATGTTTTCATTAGATTTCTAGCAAACGGGAAGGCGTTTGGACGTAAGGTTGCCACCATTGGATTCCTCTCATCAAGGCCTACAAATTTGGGTTGGTGGTCAATTTTTTGGCAAGGTTTCGGTGACCTGCCGACAACACTCCGACGACCTTCCTACAATATCCTCGTTCGAATCCAGCAATTAATTTCAACAATTTGAGACTTATTTTCAGTGGGTAAAATGAGACATGAATGAGTTTAAGTAATTTGTCATTTTTATGGATTTATTGTGGATTTTATGTTGAGGATTTATTATAAATGTGTTATTGTTGTTGATGATGTTTGGATTGAGAAGATGATGTGGAGTTAATAAATTGTGAATTATATGAAGTTTTTAAGAATGTTATTGGCAAGGATAACCGAAAGGATAATGAAGGCTTGGATGGGTGAAGAAAAAAAAAGGATTTGAGAAGAGAAAAGTAGTAAATGAGAGTAGGTTGGTAAACCAAGGAGGGAGGTGCAAATGCAATTTGTTTGTGTCTCGGACCAATGTTAAATGTCATTGTTAAATTTGGGTCCTTAAACGTGAGTGAAATCCTTATTTGCTTATTCTTTAGTTTCATTATAAGAGGAAATTTATCATCGCCACCAGAAACTGGGAGCACTTCAGCTAGCTGAGTCTAGAACTGTTCTTCTTTTTGACCAGGTAAGTGGACATATATGTAACTTAAGTTATTTCAAATGTATATATATGTATGTTTTGTATGAAAAGTATGGATTTTATAAAATGTTTATTTTCATACAAAAAGGGAGCAGTACAAGTTATTTTCAACTAATTTCAGTATCAAATGGCATGCATAATTGTTAAAGTTATTATTTCTATGCATCTGAATTTCAATTGTGTCCATGTTTATCCATTTATGTCCATATGTGTCCATCTGTATCCACTTCAGTTGAAGTTGAGTTAATTTCAAGATGTTGTAGTAAATTCTTTATCTAATAATGATTTTCGTGACCTTCATGCACTGCATAAAAGTGTTGAAATAATAGATGTTGAATAAACTAAATGGTTGGTTGTGATGAAATACACCTATAACGAGACATGATGATTTACTGAATTGTGAGACTATATTATTGATCATACCCTTATAGTATATTGTATTGTGATCTAGCAAGTATTGAGATGAGTGGATCCAAGGATCTAAGACATTTGGCCAACTAGTTTTAGTTTTTGACCCTTATGGTGCCATGTACTGTTTTAGCCCATAAGATTGTCAGTAATTAGCCCATAAGATTGTCAATAATTAGCCCTTTTGAGCCAAGTACTATTTTAGCTCTTAAGGTTGCTAGCTTAAGCTTGATCTTGACTTGGATGCCAGTTGTGGTTTATATTTATTATTACATCATCCAAGTAGCTATGAGACCAGTTTAAATATGTTATGGGTATATAATAAGTGATATCAGGACTTGCTTTTGAGACTGTACATGCAACACTTGAGCATGTTTTATTGCATTACATGATGTTTTCATGAATCCAGAGTTTAATGATTAGCTTGGACGAAATGTTATATAGTAATTGTTATAATTAATATTTGAGCAAGCTATACTGAATGAGATTGATGAATTAATAGCAAGTAATTAATTGTTGAATTGTTGATTTGGATTTTTGGAATATGTATATACATATTAGTATGATAACCCCTTTACTGCCTCCCCCTTGGAAGCTTTTTCTTAGATACATGTTTGTTGTTACCAAAATTGATAGATGATCGAGTGCTATATGTGATTGGCAATTCAAGGTTTGTATTAATTTTCTCATCGGTTGGTGATGTGGTGGAGCCTATATGTTACCCCAAACCACTGTTTAAAGCCCTAGAACTATGACAATGGCTCCAATTGTGCTTAGGGCTGGATTCGAGCCGAGTTTTAAAGTGTTCAGGCTTAGATCGACAAAACATATATTGAGCTCGAGCTCGGCTCGTTTAAATGTCTTGCTAGCTTAGCTCATTTAAGGCTCGTTTAAGCGTCTCACGAGCTCGGCTCGTTTAAGCGTCTAGTGAGATTTGCTCATTTAAAGCTCATTTACAATTACAATCAAAAGTTAAATACCAAGTCTTTAAACAACAATTAAGACATAATCCAAACATAAACATAATCCAAAATTAAAATATAAACAACATAATCCAATATCACAACAATAAACAAAAAACAACAAAGTATAATATGTATATGTATACATACAACATAAATGAGCTTGATCACGATTTTGTTCACGAGCCTACAAACGAGTTTGTTCGCAAATTTTCGAGTCAAACTTTTAGGTGTTTAAACTCGGCTTGTTTATTAAAACGAACAGAAAATTTTGTTCAAACTAAGCTAATTTATTATTAAGTCAATCCGAGTTCCGAGCAGCTTGGCTTATTTCCACTCCTAATTGTTTGTGCTGAAAAAATTAACAAAAGAAAGTCATGAACATATTAAATTAACATGTAATAATCATCTTTTTGATAAATCAAACTCTAAACTCTTTACTCTAATATCAGTGATGTAATAACCATCTTATAATAGATGGTTTTGTTAGACGATAATGGAGCAATGGGTGTTCCTAAAAAAATAATTTTATAAATATTTGATACCATCTTATAATAGATGGTTTTGTTAGACGATAATGGAGCATTAGGTATTCCTAAAAAAATAATTTTATAAATATTTGATACCTTCCAAGATGGACTTGCTCGGCTAGAACAATTGCTCCAAGGGCAGCAGTGATTATCATGCATAGAGAACTAGAGGCAGTAACAAAAACTGGACCACGTTCCTTAATCACCATGCCTGGCACATAATATGCAATTCCACAGCAAACAATTCCCTGTAATCATTTTAAAAAATAATTATTGGCTGGTCGATGTGTATAATTAATTAATTAATTATCTTTAAAGTGTTAATTATAATTTATTAGTTTCTTACAGAGTAGACAGCTGCAAGAAGCCTGGAATCAAAACTAATTTTCCAAATGCTCAAGTCACGTTCCATTATTAGTGAAACTATTGAACCTTCAACTGTTCCAGTTGGACATATTAATGCCGTGTGAGAAGCTCTGCTGAGTACTTCTTTAGGATAAATGACTACACAATATTCAAAAAATTCAATTCACTTTGAGTAGTTAAAAATTGATTTATTAAATAGAATATATGTACATTTTTTTATAAATTATTGTACTCCTACCAAAAATTAAACTTAAAATTTTTTAATGTTGCAATTAATTTTGATACTAATAAGTTACAAATCCATTAATCAGAACATATATGCTTACTTGAATGGTAAGAAACCAGCCCAACTACAGCAACTGGCTAGGAGCATGGGAGTTCCATTGACCCAATGTTGGTCAGTGGACTCATTTCTGGTTCCATGTTGGGTTGTTCCATGTGGTTTAATGAACTCGACGATGGGACCTTTACACAAAGTCATAACCATTGCCCCCGTCACCGTAATGGCCGTCCCAACCACCTTCGCCATACTATGTTTCTTCTTCAAGTTGACAGACTCCAACCTAACATAACATCATTGCAATTATTCATAATTAATTTCTTGTAAGTCATTTATTTAATTTTATAAAAATTGAACTCTCAATTTCTTAGTGTTAAAAATTGACTCTAGTATAAATAAGTTACAAGTCAATTAGGTAATTATAATTTTTTATATAATTTATTTTTCAGAAACATGACGTGACAATTAATCTTATTAATTTGAGATATATGGGTTAATGATGTGACTGCCACTCATGTTAATGTATGGTTAGTGGTCTAATTAATGAATTTTGCTTCCTTATCCATGCACATATCATGATGTTAAACTTTTTTGAGTTATATTTACCCGAAAATAATGGCCATTATAAAGGTAATGGCTGGGAGGACATTGACAGCAGCAGATGCAAGGTGTACTTCAATCCCAGGTAGTAGAGATTCTGATCATGCACTGGCCTGATTTTGGACATACTTAAATTTATTAGACTTTCGCTGTCAAAGAAATTAAGTATCATTTTTTTAATATATACAACATATGAACTAATAAATTTAATGAATCTAACTATCATTTACCACATATTAATTGGTCATTGTGAACAGATAAAACTATATTTTTTATCAATCATACTTTTTGGTTGAAATCGATCAAATTTAAAATCAATATACTAACTATTCAATCAACAATTATCAAGTATAAGTGAAGTTGGTCTTCGGACTACAATTAAAATTAATATTTTTTTATTTTTTATCTCATGCACTGCTATTTTCCTTTCTAAAAAGAAAAATTCTTTATCAGCGTATTACATGCACCACCTGTGATGTTCTTGACAGGATGAATTGAGCTAGCTAAAAAAAAAACTACATCAATTATGCAACATAATTTTTATTAAAGTCGGTTAATTATATTCTAGGAAAAAAAAAGGGGTTGCTTAATGATGATAGTAGAGGCTCCAATATTAATATAAAAAGAATTGTGCTTCAACTTCATGAATCATGCACATAAATTAGGCCACAAGACAGGGAGTTTGGAAGATTACTCCAGAAAGCCAAGCAACATTATTTGCAGGAAGATTCGAACTGTCATCTTTGGCCTTATTTTCCTGTCAACAACATGTCAAATTAATTAATAGCGAAGCAAGCTTCACGTAAATCAAGTTAACCAAACTGATTGGAGTGCTTAATTTCAATTCATGCACAACTCAAAAATAATGTAAGACGATACATATAACTGGGTTTCACCATGGACGGACCTATATTTCTACGTATACATATGTTTGCATGACTCAATCGCCACAATGCCATAAAATAAAAGAATGGTCATGCAATATATATATAGCAATATCAAAATTTAGCTATAAAAGAAAATTCAACTTACACAAACGACTATAAAGGAGAATACCATAAAGAAAGCCTTGTGGAAAAGAGCTCCTTATATTAAAGCTAATTCTGAGTAAGCGAGCATCTTGTTTGCATTGACTATTGCTCCCTATCAAATTTTTTGGCACTTTGTCCTTGTGGTGAAATATTTCTCTGTGCATCTGATCTTTGCTAGGTATCTTGTTTCAGTCCACAATTTATAAAAATCTTGCTCTTTCTCAATTAAGGAAAGTCACAATGGCAGGACTTCGTCGACTTTTAGAATAAGATCTTAAACTTGAAGTATGCACACTTGATTCCAAAAAAGAAGTTTATAAGTGAGCAGTAAGACGAGGTGAATATTATATCATTCGTACGTGTCTATATTGTCAAAACATTATCACACGTTTGATGTTGTTGCCTATAACAGTTGCTGTTTTCCATATGGGAGTCAGGTCCTCAAATCTGCTGAAGAACTCTCTGAACCCAAGAAGAAAATTATCAAGAAAGCTTCCCCTGCAAAAACATCCAAGAAGGTGAGTGCTGAAGAAAGTTTGGATTCTTCTGATAGAGATGGTGATGAGGAGGAAGAAGATGAAGTGAAACCTAAAAAGAAAGCAGTGCAAAACAAAAGATGATGAACTCCGAAAGATCTAAGAAACGGAAAATGCCTGAAAAGGAAATCAAAGTATCTGCAAAGAAGCGGGTTAAGCCTGTAAACGCAGTAGCAGAAAACGATAGTGACTCCGGGGTCGGGAGTAATAATTCTGAGGACAGTAACTCACAATCATCAGCTGAAAAACCTGTCAAGGTTTAACCCTTCCACAACAAGTACTCCCCTTTTATGCAAATCCTGAAATTT
>CAODLS010180298.1:0-10210 GCA_948243855.1 Flueggea neowawraea | reverse complement strand
CAGAGCAAGCTGTGAGGGGTGCACGTGTCTTTGGATGAAATTTCACGTGGAGATGGTGACCAATGTGCAGCTTTGTGAATATGGGTGTCTTAGTGCTATGCTTAATTAGCTTAAAATGGCCAGCAAGTACAGCTTAATTGTGGTGGTGGTACCTTTGTGCTTATTTGCAGAAAAAGAGTTGCTAATAATTCATCTAATTTAACATCATCAGCAATTGATCTATATCAACGTTTAAACACTCAACCAACTAATTGTCTGTTTCCTCATTCAAATTTTTCCCCCTCTCAAATAGCGGGATGCCAAATTTCCAAGCAATCAAATCCTTTTAGTTTTCTTATTTACCAATCTAAATTTTGTGCCTGCTTTTTATTTTTATCGAAACTTAACTCAACACGAGAAAACACTTAAATACACACACTCGCGTACCACTCGGCTCTAATCCTGGACTCATACGTCAACAGAGAGGTGTCCTACCACTTTGACTATCGGGCCATGATAAGTTGAATAAAAAATGTTACACTTTTAACTCTTTAACTTGCAACATTATCAACTTAAAAAAAATATATTGTAACTTGAATTATTAACTGATTCTCTATTCATAGCTAACGGTTAATTACCTATGTGTGATGCTCTTCCTAACTGTTTGGAATAATATTTAGCTTATGTGGACTATTCAAGTTCAATGCATTCCTTTCGAACGGGAGCAACCGGATAATAGTTAATTTTTGGCATCAACACATGCATATGCTAAAATTTAGTTCTAAACTTACAACAGCAAAAAAAAAAAGCCATCTTTCTGGCAAAATTTCAAAAACACACATGATCTTAGCATGTAAAATTTGGTCTTCGTCCAATAGAATAGCTAAGCTTGCCAGACTTATTCACATTATACAAAACAGTCAAGGCACTTTTTTTGTGGTACCAATTAGTCACCGATTAATCAACTTGGAGTTCTGAGCCATTTTTTTGACAAAACTTTTGCATTAAACGCCGGCCGTGAATAAATAGTTCCCGCGAACATGAGCATTAAACATCATATCACATTGACTAACTTATGCTAATCACCATCGTGAAAATGTCAAACTTTGTCAGTTTTGCATCTCGTGTTCAGATTTTTTCGTTGATTTTTTTTCTTGATAAATTAAATTTTGTTAATTACGATTGCATTCTTGCTTGATTGACTTCTTAGTACTTTTTTGGTATCTCATTGCTAAGAACTGACCGTGCTTTTCAAATTTTAGAGAAGAAAAGAACTGAATTCAAAGATCAAACCGATATAAAAGTAGAGAAAATACTTGTTGTTCGCGACCGTGTGACAAATTGTTGATGGACTTCTGGGAATCTTATCGAGCCCTCCCCACTGAGCCAGCCTTTGATAAAGCTTTCTACAGTAAATGATGATATCCCGAATAAAGAGAAAAAAAGAGAAGGAAAAAAGAAAAGGAAAATTCTTTTCATTTACTTCACTCTATACCCCTCTGTTTGCGTTCGCTTTGTTTGTCTACATCTTTATGCCTACCCAAAAGTTCGGCATTTGCATGTGTTGTTGAAATTTGTAAAAGCAACCTTCAAGTTCAAGCCAAAAATACAACATCGCAAACGTACATTGCGGGACCATTTTGATCAGGATAATGTAGTTAGGCATTAATTTCATCAGCGACCCAAATTGCCCTATGCTTTAGAGTTCGTTATTGGATAGTTAAAAGTGTTTATTAATGCTATATCAAGTAATATGTAGCTGAATAAAATTATAAATTGCTCAATTGTATCAATGGTCTTGTAGTTATAAGTGGTTTTTAGCATGTTGAGAATTCAATTCTCTATAAGAGCAAAATAAAATGACTTATCAAACAACTTATCCAAAAGATTTTGCAACGACTCGAATTTATTGTCATCTTAGTTTTCTAATAAACCTAAAAAAAATGGATTTCAATAAAGCTAAACATGAGATATGGATGATGATTGATCCACGATCGATCGTAACAAAATCTGATGCCACAAGAAGAAAGGCCGAACCCATAAATAGCTCCCTGAACTTGTAACTTTTTTTTCCTTAAACCCTTTAATTTTATAATTTTACTAATGAGCCCTTAAACTTGTCAATTTCATCCTATTAATGACAACTCCGTTAAATTGGCCATGTTAGCTAACGATGTTAGAAAAAGTTGAGGTCGAACCTATAAATAAGCCCTCCAACTTGTAATTTATTTCTCTTCAAGCCCTTCCCGTACATATATATATTTAATTATTTCGTTTATTCTTTCAACAAAAAATATATTTGATAACATATAAATATTAAACATAAATATTTTGATATATTTAATAACATATAAGTATTAATTATTATTTCACTTATTCTTTCAAAAAAAATATTTTGATATATTTTAATTGTAAATTCAAATTTACTATGGTAGAATATTTTTATTTGTATTAAATTACATTGATATGAATGTGTTTATATTTTAAATTTGTAGATCTTGTGCTTTGTATTTTTTATTTTTTTATTTTATTATATTTTACTATAATTTTATAAAAAATAGTAATAAAATTTAATTATAATTAGTAAATATATTGATTAATTAAATATACAAATATATTGTAGCAATGACCAAAAATGGCTCTAGGTTATAAATTTCATCATGTTAAGGCCAAATCCGTTAAATGAGACATGCAAGATAACGTTTTTAATGCGTCTCCAACGCACGCCGAATTGGCACAAAAAGTTGGAAATGACGTTGGGTGTGGAGTCCAACTCAGTGTCATTTGCAGTGCCATTTTTTTCCATTTCTACAATGTTCATGCCATGAGTCTAACCTAGTACCATTTGTAGTGTCATTTTTTGGCATTGCTACTATAATATATTTGTATATTTAATCAATCAATATATTTACTAATTATAATTAAATTTTATAACAATTTTTTAGTAAAAGTATAGTAAAATATAATAAAATATGAAAAAAATATTTATGTTTAATATTTATATTTATTTTATTTTAATTATTATATTACATAAATGTTTATGTTTAATATTTATATATTATTAAATATATCAAAATATATTTTTTTGAAAGAATAAGTGAGATAATAATTAATATTTATATGTTATTAAATATATCAAAATATTTATGTTTATTATTTATATGTTATCAAATATATTTTTTGTTGAAAGAATAAACGAAATAATTAAATATATGTGTGTACGTGGAAGATTTGAGGGAGAATAAATTATAAGTTGAAGGGTTTACTTATGGGTTTGGCT
Organism: Flueggea neowawraea; assembly: GCA_948243855.1. Classification (NCBI taxonomy): domain Eukaryota; kingdom Viridiplantae; phylum Streptophyta; class Magnoliopsida; order Malpighiales; family Phyllanthaceae; genus Flueggea; species Flueggea neowawraea. The sequence continues at coordinate 6,951 of CAODLS010180298.1, read as the reverse complement.
TCAAATTTTCTTAATACCGTTAGTTAATGTGATCAATTTAAAAAATTTATTCTTAATAAGATGAAATTGATAAATTTAAAGACTCACTATAAAAATTATAAAATTAAGGGATTTAAGAGGAAAAAAAGTTGGGAGTGTTAGGCCCAAGAAGAAAATATAGAAACCTAAACTTAATATGGTAGGTCTCAGAATGATGGGCCTAATTGAATTAATGTGAGGTAGCACAAAAGCTAGAAACGAACTATACGAATAAAAAATAGTATTTGAAATTGGTACTTTAGCTATCGTCACAGTGATTCCACACTTTGGGGATTGAATCCTCTTGATTGGATACACACACACAGAGAGCTCAGCAATCATCATTGTTGGTCATACTCTCTATCTATGTCAAAGTCAGTGCCATACTGTTACTAGCTAATAATGTTTTTGTCTTCACCCCTTAGCACATGCTAAAGCTCAGTCGTTGTCCTGGTGTGGTGGAAGCGAAGGAAGGACTTGGCCAGGACTGATCAGGACTCTGCACATGGAAACTTGAATGTTAGCAGCCAAGTCTAGGATTAGCCTAAATCATGGTACTTGACCTTGTCTAGTTTGGACATTGTAACCCAGTTTGGAAATTTTAATTATTGTTATACATACATCGTTTATCGTAATGAGCTTGATCTTCCCGCGTGCACCCAAATGAAAGATGGGTTTTTACAGGTACAGCTCATGTGAGATTACCTGAGCAATATATGTACAGCGCAGACTCCATTGTATACCAGAAAATTGTTGTGCAATTTGTGACATAATGGGTTTGATATTTTCATCCATGAGTTGAAACGAAAATTGCTGATACTAAAAGTACTGGTCAATACTCCGTGACTTGAATCGGGATAATCCTTGATAAACTGGCCTGGGTCCTTGGACACTGCAAGATTCTTAATTGCCAGACATGGAGTGGTATTTTCTGGGGACCATGACAGCGTTCTTCTTTAGTGGTAATGGATTGTCACGGCGTAAGATACCTCATTTTTATTAGAGTGATAAGGGTCAAATGTTAATGTCCATTCATTCTCTTCTAGATTTTGATAGGCCCTATCTCCACTTGCTCTCATCCTGCTTCTGATAAAACTTGCACCTGGAATCTGGAATTGTCACATGGCACTGACCAACCTTCCGGGACCAAAGTTGTTGCCGTTCCATGAACTTATATATCCTGTCAAACGTATTCTAACAAGTGTGGTTATTTCAAAATAAAAAGTGTGGTTGAATTTCTCTATTTTGAATGGTAATAACGAATTATACAAACTACAAACGCCATGATTCTCACATTCCTTTGCCCGCAAGTTTAAGAATTTAGCCCGAGACTCGTGAAAATTTGTGCTTAACATTTCCAATTAGAAGAATTTGCTGACCCATCAGAATTCTTCTAATTCCAGACCGATCCACGACACTCACGAACTTGCAAACATCAACCTTAATTTTAACTCTCTCACGAACCCCAGCCGCAACATGAACTTTCTCAAATGCCACCAATTGCTTCTGCGGTGTCCGTGGCAAAGCAGGAGGCACCGAAAAGACTAGAACTCTCTCCGAGCCATCCTTGGCCCCAACATTTTCCACGTCAAGTTCAATTTGTAAAGTAATATTATTGCAATTAACACTGGCAATTTTAACCTCCTTGCCTCCTTTGGCGCCTTGGTTGTGGTGGTGTCCATAAAGAGGGACCTTGATCTGTGTGGGTGCTTTGGCTATGGTATGTACGAATTTTGTGTAGCTTAAACCGTGCCCAAATGGGTATACTACTGGACCTATGTAAAACCTGTAGCTTCTTCCGGGGCAATTTCTTGATGCTCTCATTGCCATGTTAGTCATTGGCAGGTTCAACACATATTCTTTTGGATACCATGTCATTGGCAATTTTCCTCCTGTTAAACAGTCGAACCAACAAAATTCATCAAAAAAGTTGTCAAAAAAACTAAATTAGAAAATGAAAAAAGTACCAGGGTTTGTAGTTCCAATCAATATATCGGCAATGAGTTTTTAACATATATAGACCACTAGATCCAAACATATTTTAGATATAGCCACTTTGAAAGAAGATGCAAATATGACCAAAAAGTTCTTACATTTATTTTAAAAACAGTCATCACACATCAGCAATTTAAAAAGTTATAGTTCCATGAAAATAGGAATCATCCATGTAATTGTCCTACAAAATAAAAAACTGTAAATTTAAACGTATTTTAAATTATAAAATAATAATTATTCCACTTTCACAACCATTAGAATTTCACGTTTCTACAATCAAAGCCATTCTCTTTCTTTCTTCACTACAAACCCACTTTCAATTTTTAGGAAAAAAAATCTCTCGCTTCATTCTTCATCCATGGACCAACGCCCTCATTCGATCTTCAGTCAAGATTCTATTTTCCCACTCAATTTGGTTGTGATGTTCTTATGTTTTGATCGGCTCATTGAAACTATGAATTGGGCGTGAGTCATGTTATGGAGCAGATGACTAGAATATCGGTGAGGTTCAATTAGTTGGTACACATAACGACAACAAGATAAAGAGAGAAAGGACCTTCATTTTTTTTCAATATTTTTCTTTCCTTCTTTATTTTTTTTCCTTTACAACTAATTGAAATTGTCCTCGAAATATAAAAGTACAAAATTTCAGAATTGATGAATATAAATTTAAACCCGATAGAAACTTTGCCTTGCCACATCATTTAAATAAATCACAATGTTGAAAAAAATTAAGGGTCTCAGGTAAGTTTTATTTGAGTTTCTTAATAATATTGTTTATATCAATTTTTAAGTTGTAGTGTATTTTTATATATTGAAATTTTTTTTAAACTTGATTGAAACTAAACTAGATGAGTTAAGATAAAAATTCAAATTCAAGAATATAAATACATTTGTGACACTATACTGATACTATTGAAATTTGATGAAAACAAAATCATGTTAGTTTAAAATTTGAAATATAAAATCTTAGGCACATTCATATAAACCACTTTGAAAATTCGAAACTCAGAGAAAATCACAATATGAAATTCTAAATTATGTGTAAACCTTGATAGAAACTTAATTGAAACTTCAACGAAATATGATATAAACTAATAGAAAAAGATTAAAATTGACGATGGTTAGAAAAATAGGATTACAACTTGCATGAAATTGTGAAATTAGATAATTAGTTAAAAAAAGTGGAGAAAATATTGAATCCGAAATTGGAGTTCCAGTTTATATAATTAGTTACCAAAAATCGTGGAGAAAATATAGGGAATATGTTAATTCAAAATTTGCAATTATTTTTTCTAATGAATATAATTAGAATATCAACACCTACCATTGCATTAGTAATATTTTTTTGACATTATCAGATTAAATTTTGAAAACTGTCTATTCTGTGCAATTCCTCTATCGGCAATGGCAGCACCTTCGGCCAGGCCCGGATAACCATCCCATAAAATGGCAGAAATTTTTGGGTCACATTCCGCGAAGGTTACGTTATGGGCCCACCAGACATCAAGACCAGTATTGTTGGGCCTTTAGAGGCAGCAGCAACTTTGGACACAGGATCTAGCTGTCGTCCAGGTAGATTAAGGCCAACTCTGTCTAACATTTCTGTCTCGAAGGTCTGGTTCAAGTCCATTATAAGAATCGTTGCATCTGCTTGATGGAAAATTCTTGACTGCACTTAGTGTATAACTAAAATCTCTCTTTTTATTAGTTTGGTGTATAACAAAAGTCATACACTAGCCAAAAAAATTTCCCCTGCTTGACTTGAAGCTTCAATTGATTCATTGAATAGTTGATCACTATTACAAGCCACATCGACACACGCTTTTTGTGGAATTGTCTTGTCTTTGCGTATAACCCTATTCCTCGGAGAGGACTAGTGTATCCGCAGGTTATACCTAATAGATCAATAGCAGCAACACAAATTGTTTGAATTGAAATTTTAATTATTACTGATCATAGGTTGTAATTGGAGTAGAATGATCATGGAATAATCACCCGCGTAATTGCCGATCATGGTAACAGTAGCGTAAGAATTAGGCCCGATGACAGCAATAGTATGGCGGGTTCGGCTAGATAAGGGAAGTGTATTGGCTCGGTTCTTGCGAAGAACTATGCCCTGTCTCGCTGCTTCCAGAGCTAGCTATTTGTGTGCAGGACTGCACATGTCTTTTGGACCTAATTTTCCATATTTTTGTTGCGATGGATCGCCATCAAACATTCCTAGTCTCATTAAGTAAATTGGCTATTGCGTCGTTAATATCAGATTCCTTGATCAAGCTTCGATTCATTGCATTTTCGGTGTGTACTGCCAGGAATGGACCGCAATCCAAATTCAATCCTGTAAACACCATCCCTAATGTTAATTTAATTCTTAAAACACAGTGCATTATTCAACCACTAATGAAGAAGGAAGCGTCACAAACCTGCTTTGATAGAAATTGCGGCGGCCTCTTCAGGGGTTTGGGTGTAATGCTGCTGGCCATAAAAGACTCCCACCGAGTCACAATCCGAAAGAATGTACCTGTTAGATGCATAATCACTCAAGAATAATCTAGAAAGTATTGATAAATTATAACCATTGATCAACATTATTAATGTAAGAATCGGATGGTCGTACCCATTGGGACGCCACTGGTGGCGTATGGTCTTGCGAAGAAGATCAGGGCTAGCATAGGTAGGAACACCATTAACCTGATTATACGAACACATAATACGTGCCACATTACCATCCCTCACGCACATTTCGAATGCCACATCATACGTCTCTTTCAGGTCTTGCTTACTTACCTGTTTGAATTTGGTTAATCATCAGAACCCATTATAGAAAATTTGCATTACTAGTCAACTATGGCATGGTTATGTAAAATTATGTCAACTTACGATTGCATTGAAGTGGAATCGCTCAACTTTGTTCCATTTGTCAAGGTCATAAGCTGTATAGTGCTTACAACATGCAGCAACCTTCAAATTATTACCATCATTTCCTTGTAGACCTCTAACAGATCTTGCTGCATATGTGCCCGTTAGAAGCGGGTCTTCACCAGGAGTCTCCTGACCGCGACCCCATCTGGGGTCTCTAAATATGTTCACATTTGGACTCCAATACGTTAGCCCTGCCGTTCTTCCATTGTACATTGCCCTTGCTTCATCCGACACAACCTGTTGCCAACAAAATGTTAAATGTTGCTGGAATTTTCTTGCCCTTGATGAAATTAATAGAAAACATCACGTTCCTGTCCAATGGTTTCCCACAATGTAGCATTGAAAGAAGCAGCGGTAGTGACGCCATGGGGGGAGGCTAGTGGCGGCAGGGAAGGGCTTCTTAAACTGAACACCAGGACCCACGTTGGAGACCCCATGAAGAGCCTCAGACCACCACCCGTACCTTTGAATCCCAAGTCGTGGAATTGCTGCAGCATTGTTAACTAACGAACTGATTTTCTCTTTCAATGCCAAGCGTCCGATAAGGTCCTTAACTCTTGCTTCTATTGGCAACTTTGTTTTGCAAAATGGCATGTTCTTGTGCTTTCATCTTGTGGGTCACGAGCAAATGGCTCACGTCCTTTGCTCTTTTGCAAAGAAACTACTAGTATAATTACGAGAAGAAATTTGGTTTTACCCATCTATTTCAAAAAAAAAAAAAGATAATTTAAGTTTAGGTGAAAGTCAAATATGGAGATTATATATAGAGTGTGGTTAGCTTAAATTCAGAGCAAGTGATTGCTTTTTAAGATCAAATTAAGCACCTAACCAATGGATTTTTTCTCTTTTTTTTCACATTTTAATTTTCTGTTGAGAATTAAACGAACTTGTAGTTTTGACGTGAGATCTCAACGTTCATATGTGATAAAGGGGATACTATAGCTTTTCTTTCATATGTTTTTTATTGATGACCGAAAGGATCTAATCTACCCAGACTTGGTCAAAATTAAAAAAATAATGATAACTCAGTTGAAAATTATTTACTTCATCTATACATTGTTATGCAATAAATATATATAGAAAAAAAGTTAATCATTGACATATTAGCTATATTTGATTATCTTTTCGCTCATTCTTATTTGCAGTTTTATTGTTCTTGAATTATATTAGTCTTTACATATAAACACGTTGCTTATAAATTTAGACAATAGAACCAGCACTTACAAGTAACAACAGCACATTCTTGGTCAAAATTTGCCTTTGTATTAACACTAATAAAAAGTCACATGAAATTGGGTTTTCCATAAAAAAAAAAAACAAGTTAACCTTTCAAGGATCAGTTGCAACTGAAAAAGAAAGCAACATCAGTTTTTAGTTTTAAAAAAATGAATTTTAGGCCTTACTTGAAGGAACACCATAGCATCCCACAGCTCTTCTTGTTTTGTGTTGTTGGGCTACAAAATTTTAGACAGACATTGTTGCAACCTTCAAAAGTCTATAAATAGACAACAAAATAATAATCTAAAGAACCACAAAGGCCTAGTACTTTTTGACCATAAGAGGATCAATATCACTTCAATCAATGAAAAAATGATGATACATTTATATGGGAAGGAACACATCATTGCTTCCTTTATACTAGCTAGAATCACTAATTGACAATATTTCAAAACAATCAACAATGAGGAAATTTCATGTTTAATCTGTGTTTATCTATGGCTATACCTCATTCCACTTTCAGCATGAATACAAACCGATGTATGATTAAGACTTGACGACTCCAAGAGGCGTTCCCTGAAGAGACACCGAGTGCTTAACGTCACCAATGTAAAGACTATGTAGGCCCATCGGAATTCTTCGAATCCCTGACCCATCCACAACACTAAGGAACTTACAAACATGTATATTAATCCCCACTCTTTGTTGGGTTCCTGCAGCAACATGGACTTTCTGAAAAGCCACCAATTGTTTCTGCGGAGCCCAATGTCCCGCCGGCGGCGTTGAGTAAACCAA
>CAODLS010180159.1:0-12955 GCA_948243855.1 Flueggea neowawraea | reverse complement strand
AGCAGAATCATTATTCATGGATTTTTTTATCAAATTAAACATGCATAGGAATAATAATGAGATAAAACAATGCCTCATAATATTTATATTTAAAATATAATCTGGACACAATGTATTGGGGCTAGGGCTTACACTAACAATAGGATCGTTGTAGTTTTCAAATTAAACGACGTATTTCTGCCTCGCAAATCAAGTATTTGTTAGAATTAGGTCTCACAACCTTAATTCTCCCATCCTGACCAATTTTATTCTTTGACAATTCCGATCATGAACCGTACACAACTCTAGTAAAAGAGGATTGTTCTAGTTATCAATCTAAATGACGTACTTTTCTATGGAAAATAAAGTATTGGTTAGAATTATGCCTCACAACCACAATTCTCCCATCTTGGCAAATTTTGTTCTTTGAAAATTACGGTCATTCTTGAACAAAAGAGGATCGTTCTAGTTTTCAATCTAAACGACGTACTTTTCTATGCCAAATCAAATATTTGTTAGAATTAGGCCTCACAACCTTAATTCTCTCATTTTCGACAATTTCATTCTATCTAACTTCCGATCATGATCCGTACACAAATAGTACAAAAGAGAATCGTTCTAGTTTTCAAATTAAATGACATACTGTTGCCTCGCAAATTAAATAATTGTTAGAATCAAGCCTCACAACCTCAATTCTCCCATCTTGGCCAATTTTGTTCTATGTAACTTCCAATCATGATCCGTACACAACTCGTGCAAGAAAGGATTGTTCTAGTTTTCAAAATATACGACGTACTCTTGCCTCGTAAACCAAGTATTGGTTAGAATTCGGTCTCACAACCTCAATTATTCCATCTTTGCCAATTTCATTCAATGTAACTTCTGATCATGATTTGTACAAAACTAGTGTAAAAAAGGATCGTTCTAGTTTTCAAACTAAACGATACTTTTGGCTGGCAAATCAAGTATTGGTTAGAATTAGGCCGCACAACCTCAATTTGCCCCTCTTTGCCAATTTTATTCTTTGACGATCATTTTCAATCTAAACAACGTACTTTTGAGATGCAAATTAAGTATTGGTTACAATCAGGCCTCACAACCTCAATTCTTCCATCTTGGCCAATTTCGTTCATCGTAACTTCCAATCATAAACTGTATACAACTTATACAAAAAAGGATTGTTCTATTTTTCAAACTAAATGACGTACGGTTTTCTCGAAAAATCAAGTATTGGTTAGAATTAGGCATCACAACCTCAATTCTCTCATCTTGCCAAATTTTGTTATTTGTAACTTCTGATCATGAACCGCACGCAACTCGTACAAAAAAGGATTGTTCTAATTTTCAAACTAAACGACGTACTTTTGCCTTGCAAATCAAGTATTGGTTAGAATTAGGCCTCACAACTTCAATTATCCCATCTTGGCCAATTTTGTTCTTTGACAATTTTGATCATGAATCGTACACAACTCGAGAAAAATATGATCTTTCTAGTTTCAATCTAAATGATGTACTTTTCTATAGCAAATCAAGCATTGGTTATAATTAGGCGTCACAACCTCAATTCTCCCATCTTGGCCAAATTTCATTTTTTTGTAACTTCCGATCATGATTCATACACAACTCTTTCAAAAAAGGATCGTTCTAGTTTTCAAATTAAAAGACGTACTTTTGCCTCACAAATTAAGTATTGGTTAGAATTCTTCCTAACAACCTTAATTATTCCATCTCGGCCAATTTTGTTCTATGTAACTTCAAATCACGGTTCATGCTCAACTCGTACAAAAAATGATCGTTCTAGTTTTCAAATTAAACAACCTACAATTGCATCACAAAACAATTGTTGGTTAGAATTAGGCCTCACGACCTCAATTATCCCAACTTTGCCAATTTCGTTCATTGACGCTACTTTTCAAACTAAACAACGTACTTTTGAGATGCAAATTAAGTATTGGTTACAATTAGGCCTCACAACCTCACTTCTCCCATCTTGGCCAATTTTGTTCTTTCTAACTACCAATCATGAACCGTACACAACTCGTGCAAAAAAGGATTGTTCTAGTTTTCAAACTAAACGACATACAGTTTCCTCGCAAATAAAGTATTGGTTAGAATTAGGCGTCACAATCTCAATTCTCCCATCTTGGCCAATTTTGTTCTATGTAACTTCCGATCATGATCCGTACACAACTTGTACAAAAAAGGATCATTCTAGTTTTCAAACTAAACGACGTACTCTTGCCTTGCAAATCAAGTATTGGTTAGAATTTGGCCTCACAACCTAAATTCTTCCATATTGGCCAATTTCATTAAATGTAACTTCCGATCACGATTCGTGCAAAACTTGTGCAAAAAAGGATCGTTCTAGTTTTCAAACTAAACGACGTACTTTTGGCTGATAAAACAAGTATTGGTTACAATTAGGCCTCATAACCTCAATTCGCCCCTCTTTGCCAATTTCGTTATTTGACGATAGTTTTCAAACTAAAAAACATACTTTTGAGACGTAAATTAAGTATTGGTTACAATCAGGCCTCACAACCTCAATTCTCCCAACTCGGCCAATTTCGTTCATTGTAACTTTCGATCATGAACCGTACACAAGTCGTACAAAAAAGGATCGTTCTAGTTTTTAAACTAAACAACGCACGGTTTCCTCCCAACCTCAATTCACCCATCTTGGCCAATTTCGTTCTTTGTAACTTCTAATCATGAAACGTACATAACTCGTGCAAAAGAGGATCGTTCCAATCTTCAAACTAAACAACATACTTTTGCCTCAGAAATCAAGTATTGGTTAGAATTATGCGTCACAACCTCAATTCCCCCATCTTGCCAAATTTTGTTTTTTGTAACTTTCGATCATGAACCGTACACAACTCGTGCAAAAAAAGGATCGTTCTAGTTTTCAAACTAAACGATGTACTTTTGCCTCGCAAATCAAGTATTGGTTAGAATTAGGCCTCACAACCTCAATTCTCCCATCTTGGACAATTTCATTCCATGCAACTTCCGATCATGATTCATACACAACTCGTTCAAAAAAGGATCGTTCTAGTTTTCAAATTAAAATACGTACTTTTGTCTCGCAAATTAAGTATTGGTTAGAATTCGGCCTCACAACCTTAATTATTCCATCTTGGCTAATTTCGTTCTATGTAACTTCAAATCACGATTCATGCTCAACTCGTACAAAAAATGATCGTTCTAGTTTTAAAATTAAACGACGTACTATTGCGTCACAAAACAAGTGTTGGTTAGAATTAGGCCTCACGACCTCAATTCGCCCCTCTTTGCCAATTTCATTCTTTGACGCTAGTTTTCAAACTAAACAACATACTTTTGAGATGCAAATTAAGTATTGGTTACAATTAGGCCTCACAACCTCAATTCTCCCATCTTGGCCAATTTCGTTCTTTCTAACTTCTGATCATGAACCGTACACAACTCGTACAAAAAAGAATTATTCTAGTTTTCAAACTAAACGACGTACGGTTTCCTTACAAATAAAGTATTGGTTAGAATTAGGCGTCACAACCTCAATTGTCCCATCTTGGTGAATTTCGTTCTTTGTAACTTCTGATCATGAACCGTATATAGCTCGTGCAAAAGTGGATCTTTCCAGTTTCCAAACTAAACGACATACTTTTACCTCACAAATCAAGTATTGGTTAGAATTATGCCTCACAACCTCAATTCTCTCATTTTGGCCAATTTCATTCTATGTAACTTCCGATCATGATCCGCACACAACTCGTACAAAAAAGGATCATTGTACTTTTCAAATTAAACGACGTACTTTTCTATGAAAAATCAAGCATTGGTTATAATTAGGCCTCGCAACCTCAATTCTCCCATTTTGGACAATTTCATTCTACGTAGCTTCCGATCATGATCCGTACACAACGCATACAAAAAAGGATCATTCTAGTTTTCAAACTAAACGACGTACTCATGCCTCGCTAATCAAGTATTGTTTAGACTTAGGCCTCACAACCTCAATTCTCCCATTTTGGCCAATTTCATTCTATGTAACTTTCGATCATGACCCATACACAACTCGTACAAAAAATGATCGTTGTAGTTTTCAAATTAAATGACATACTTTTGCCTCGCAAATCATGTATTGGTTAGAATTAGGCCTCACAACTTCAATTCTCCAATCTTTGACAATTTGGTTCTTTGACAATTCTGACCATGAACCGTACACAACTCGAGCAAAAAAGTATTGTTCTACTTATCAATCTAAACGACGTACTTTTCTATGGCAAATCAAGTATTGGTTATAATTAGGTCTCACAACCTCAATTCTCCCATCTTGGCCAATTTTGTTCTTTAAAAATTTTGGTCATGCACCGTACATAACTCGAGCAAAAGAGGATCATTCTTGTTTTTAATCTAAACGACGTACTTTTCTATGGCAAATCAAGTATTGGTTAGAATTATGCCTCACAACCTCAATTCTCCCAATTTGGACAATTTAATTCCATGTAACTTTCAATCTTGATCCGTACACAACTAATACAAAAAAGGATCATTATAGTTTTCAAATTAAATGACATACTTTTGCCTCAGAAATTAAGTATTGGTTAGAATTAGGCGTCACAACCTCAATTCTCCCATCTTGGCCAATTTTGTTCTTTGTAATTTTCGATCATGATCCGCCCACAACTCATACAAAAAAAGATCGTTCTAGTTTTCAAACTAAATGACGTACTCTTACCTCACAAATCAAGTATTGGTTAGAATCAGTCCTCACAACCTCAATTCTTCCATATTGGAAAATTTCATTCAATGTAACTTCCAATCACGATTCATACAAAACTTATGCTAAAAAGGAACGTTCTAGTTTTCAAACTAAACGACATACTTTTGGCTACTAAATCAAGTATTGGTTAGAATTAGGCCTTATAACCTCAATTCGCCCCTCTTTGCCAATTTCGTTCATTGGCGATAGTTTTCAAACTAAAAAACATACTTTTGGCATGCAAATTAAGTATTGATTGCAATCAGGCCTCACAACCTCAATTCTTCAAGCTTGGCCAATTTCGTCCATTGTAACTTCCGATCATGAACCGTACACAAGTCGTACAAAAAAGGATCGTTCTAGTTTTTAAACTAAACAACGTACGGTTTCCTTGCAAATCAAATATTGGATAGAATTAGCCGTCACAACCTCAATGCTCCCATCTTGGGCAATTTTGTTCGTTGTAACTTCTAATCATGAAACGTGCATAACTCGTGCAAAAGAGGATTGTTCCAGTTTTCAAACTAAACGACATACTTTTGCCTCACAAATCAAGTACTCGTTAGAATTTGGCCTCACAACCTCAATTATCCCATCTTGCCAAATTTCGTTATTTGTAACTTTCGATCATGAACCGTAAACAACTCGTGCAAAAAAGGATCGTTCTAGTTTTCAAACTAAAAGTTGTACTTTTTCCTCGCAAATCAAATACTAGTTAGAATTAGGCCTCACAACCTCAATTCTCCGACATTGGACAATTTCATTCCATGTAACTTCCGATCATGATCCCTACACTACTCGTACAAAAAAGGATCGTTCTAGTTTTCAAATTAAATGACGTACTTTTGCCTCGCAAATTAAGTGTTGGTTAGAATTCAGCCTCATAACCTTAATTATTCCATCTTGGCCAATTTCGTTCTATATAACTTCAAATCATGATTCATGCACAACTTCTACAAAAATGATCGTTCTAGTTTTCAAATTAAACGACGTACCATTGCGTCACAAAATAAGTATTGGTTACAATCAGGCCTCACAACCTCAATTCTCCCATCTTGGCCAATTTCCTTATTTCTAACTTCCGATTATGAACCGTACACAACTCATACAAAAAATGATTGTTCTAGTTTTCAAACTAAACGGCGTACGATTTCCTCACAAACAAAGTATTGGTTAGAATTGGGCGTCACAACCTCAATTCTCCCATCTTGGCGAATTTAGTTCTTTGTAACTTCTGATCATGAACCGTATATAACTCGTGCAAAAGTGGATCTTTCCAGTTTTCAAACTAAATGACATACTTTTACCTCACAAATCAAGTATTGGTTATAATTAGGTCTCAAAATCTCAATTCTCCCATCTTGCCAAATTTCATTATTTGTAACTTTCGATTAAGAACTGTACACAACTCGCGCAAAAAAGGATCATTCTAGTTTTCAAACTAAACGATGTACTTTTGCCTTGCAAATCAAGTATTGGTTAGAATGTGGCCTCACAATCTCAATTCTCCTATCTTGGCCAATTTTGTTCTTTGACAATTCCGATCATGAATCGTACACAACTCCAGCAAAAGAGGATTGTTCTAGTTTTCAATCTAAACGACATTCTTTTCTATGGCAAATCAAGTATTGGTTAGAATCAAGCCTCCAACCTCATCTCTCCCATTTTGGACAATTTCATTCTATGTAACTTCCGATGATAATCTGTACACAACTCGTACAAAAAGGATCGTTCTAGTTTTCAAACTGAAAGACGTACTTTTTCCTCGCAAAATTTGTATTGGTTAGAATGAGGCCTCACAACCTCAATTCTCCCATCTTGGCCAATTTTGTTCTTTGAAGTTTCCAATCATGAATTGTACACAGCTAGAGAACAACAGGATCATTCCAGTTTTTAAACAAAATGACATACTTTTCCCTCACAGATTAAGTATTGGATAGAATTAGGCCTCACAACCTCAATTCTCCAATCTTGGCCAATTTCGTTCTTTGTAACTTCCAATTATGAACTGTGCACAACTCGTGTAAAAAAGGATTGTTCTAATTTTCAAACTAAACGACGTACTTTTTCCTCACAAATCAAGTATTAGTTAGAATTAGGCCTCACAATCTCAATTCTCCCATCTTGGCTAGTTTTGTTCTTTGACGATTCTGATCATGAACCTTACGCAACTCGAGCAAAAGAGTATCGTTCTAGTTTTCAAACTACACGACGTAGTTTTCCATCGCAAATCAAGTATTGGTTAGAATTAGGCCTCACAACCTCAATTCTCCCATCTTTGCCAATTTCATTATTTGTAACTTTCGATCTTGAACCTTACACAACTCGTACAAAATAAGATTTTTCTATTTTTCAAACTGAACGGCATACTTTTGCCTCGCAAATGAAGTATCGATTATAATGAGGCCTCAAAACCTCAATTCTCCCATCTTGGCCAATTTTGTTCTTTGACGCTTCTATTCATGAACTGCACACAACTCGAGCAAAATATGATCGTTCTAGTTTTCAAACTAAACGAAAAATGTTTTCCTCACAAATCAAGTATTGGTTAGAATTAGGCCTCACAACCTTAATTCTCCCATCTTGGCAAATTTTGTTCTTTGTAACTTCCAATCATGAACCATACATAACTCGTACAAAAAAAGATCGTTCTAGTTTTCAAACTAAACGACGTACTTTTTCCTCGCAAATCAAGTATTTGTTAGAATTAGTTTTGACAACATCAATTCTACCATCTTGGCCAATTTTGTTCTTTGAGAATTCTGATCATGAACCTTATTTTCGAATTCGTGGCTACTTACTGACATTCATAAGCATTCTACGCAGAAATAATAAAAAAATTTAAGCCTTGAATTTTCCCAATGACCCATGCACATCAACATATATGATTAGGTTTAGAAGATCTACCTTATATCCAATGCTCAAAAGTTCGACAGTGTGAGATGTTGGTGTAGCTTTTAGTATTAAAACCTCGAATCACCTTTCGAACTCACGTTGCCTTTGCTTAAACGTGTCTAGAGGTATCCATACAAATGAAGTTACCTTGGATCGGTGAAGTGTACTAGCACCCTTTTAGAATCTCTATTCTAAAGCTAACAAAATAATTTTCTCTTTGAATGTGGCACTCTTAATTTAGGATTTGCCTTGGAATGAATGGAATGTCAAGGAGTGCATCCTATTTATAGGCATATGAGGAGACCTAAATAGGTGCACAATAGGCCAAAATTTCCCTGTCCTTGCCCTCAAAGGATTCGACTTCTTGCTATTCTAAATAGGAGTGTGCCGAATTTCAAATCCTAGTCTTACTAGGTTTGCCATTATTTTCCCATAAGAATTAAACACTTCCTAATTAAATTTGTCACATACAAATTAGGGTTTTATTTGTTGGGTTTCTTATGCAACTAATCAACATTATACGCAACAAAAAATACAAAAAAACACCCAAGAACATTGTATGTAATCATAGCAAATAAAATAAGGCTAAACATATTTACCTTTCAAGCTTTTCCAAATTGGTTGCTCCAATTGTAGAATTGGTTTCTCCTTCGGCTTTGTTGATCTGAATTGCCTTAGGGACTACCAAAGGACGAATCCCCTCTACTCTCTCACACACACAGTTGGACCATGTATTCTAGTACAAAAACTCTTTTATTGATTTTGTGTTTTGGTTGGAATTTCACAAGGGAGAGAAGGAGAGAATTTTCGAAATCCTTTTATGGTTTTGTGTATGTGCTGCCACCACCCACTTTTCCACCTCTTTAGAGTTTTTATTTCACAAATAAAATCCTAGATATGGTGCAATTTATGGCCGGTCAATCCTCCTAAAAATAGGAGACCAACCCTAATTAGAATTGCCTTTATGTGCCGCCACCTTCTCTTGCACAAACCCTAGTTTGCACATAAGTGTGGCCGGCCTCTCTCCTCCTATAAAATAGGAGATTGTTTCTTGAATAAGTCCTACTTAAACAATAAATATTCTTCCTTCCTTTTAATTATTCAATTAATCCTTTTAATTAAAACATCATTAGGCCGAATGTTTCAATTCCTTCAATCCTAATGGGTGTTTGCCGAATTCACCTTGAGTCCATTTCATTATGTTTAAATCATTAACATAAATTAATGGCCCAACAAGAAAAATGGTTTAATTCATAACCCAGATCATTATTGTGTGCGATCTTGTAGGTTCATTCAATGTTGGCAGTGGACCCAAAATTAATTTAAAGCCCATAAATCATAATTGGTCTCTAGCAAGATTTTATGATTAAGCAAATTGAAATGAATGTCGATTTCGAATCAACATAACCTAATTACAACCTTATATAACCCTTTGTCTCTCTATATCTGAATTACCATAAGGCATGGAATGGGTCACCCTTATTTGTGCTAAAACATTTCCTTGATCTTTTAGTGATCCTGACTAAGTCAAATAAATGATAGCACCTATCATTTTATTTGGGTGTGGCCATACGCTACTCAGTTTCACTAATCAATTGGCCGATGATATCTTCTCTCTTCTCGAGAGGGGCAATCCCTTCACTTCACTCATGTTTCTTAGCATGACTCTTGGCATAACCAATCAAACCTATACTTGCCATTCATTTATAAATAACGTTAGGCATATGTCAAAGTATACGGGAAATCACCCAAGAATCCATAAAGATTTTAGGTCGAGGGATTCAAGTATAAGCATTGTATGAGAAATACTTATAACCTTTCAACTATGCAGTATTCTCATAAGCGGATCGATCCAAAACACTGTTCTCTAACATGTTCTATGTTCTCTTATTGATATCTCATATCCTATGACCAGTAAAACATGATCATCTCACATAGCACATACTAATCTTGTTTTATTGCCACTCCCATGACAATAGTCGACTAAGGATATTTAGAATAGTATTTTTTTTATGCTTCAAGGTTTTACTATCCAAATCACATATTTGATAACTTAAGCAGAATTATTATTCATGGATGTTTTATCAGTTTAAACATGCACACGAATAATAAAGAGATCAAACAATGCCTCATAATATATATATATATATATAAACTGGATACAATGTACTTAGGGCTATGGCTTACCCTAATAATCTCCTACTAGCACTAGTCCCAATCAGCCATAATCCTCAGATCGAAGGATCTAACATGACCCTCATGCTTTGGCCTAGCTAACTACTTGGTTAGCAGATCTGCTACATTGTCTTATCCAGGAATCTTGCATATCTTCACATCACCTCTCTTGATGATCTCTCGAATGAGATGGTATCTCTTGAGTATATGTTCGGATTTTTGGTGTCATCGGGGCTCCTTAGCCTTTGTGATGGCCCTGTTGTTATCACAATGGAGTTCAAATGGATCTATGATGCTTGGGAGAACTCCTAATCCAGTAATAAACTTCTTAATCCAAACAACCTCTTTTGCAACTTTTGAAGCTACAATATACTCAGACTTTGTAGTAAAATCAGGAATGGTGTCTTGCTTAGAACTCTTCCAGCTTACAACACCTCCATTCAGACAAAACACATAACCAGATTGTGATTTTGAGTCCTCATCATCAGTTTGGAAGGAAGCATCAGTGTAACCATTTACAATGAGCTCTTCCTATCCGTCGTACACTAAGAATAATCCTTTAGTCCTTCGTAAGTACTTAAGGATCCCTTTGATAGCAGTCCAGTGTTTTTCACCAGGATCCTGTTGGAACCTGCTTGTCATGCTTAGTACATGTGCGACATCCAACCTAGTAAATAATATAGCATACATGATAGAACCTATAGCCAAAGAATATGGAACTTTACTCATGTATTCCATTTGTTCTCTTGTAGAAGGATCATCCTTCTTACTTAGAACAACTCCTTATGATAAAGGTATATAACATTTCTTGGAGTCAACCATACTGAACCATTTTAGTACTTTGTCTATGTACTTCTCTTGACTTAGTCCTACGAGCCGTTGTGATCTATCTCTATAGATCCTTATACCTAGTATAGTTTCGGATTCACCTAAGTATTTCATAGAGAAACACTTCTCTAACCATTGCTTAACATTTAAAAATGTTGGGATGTTGTTTCCTATGAGTAGGATGTCGTCGACATATAAAATCAGAAATAATACAATGCTCCCACTATTCTTCTTGTACACACAAGACTCATATTCATTCTTGAGGAAACCAAACTCTTTGACTGCCTCAACAAAGCGAAGATTCCAACTTTGGAATGCTTGATTCAATCCATAAATTGATCTTTGAAGCTTGCAAACCTTATTAGGATTCTTAGGATTGAGAAAGCTCTCGGGTTGTTTCATATAAACATCCTCGAGTAGGTTTCCATTAAGGAAAGTCGTCTTGACATCCATTTGACATATCTCATAGTCATAATATGTTGCTATGTTAAGTAAAACCCTAAAGGATTTGAGCATGACTACTAGCGAAAAGGTTTTATCATAGTCAATCCTATGAGTTTGTGTAAAATCTTTAGCCACTAGTCTACCTTTGAAGGTACTATCAACCTTTTGTTTGAAAATCCATTTGCACTCAATGATCTTATCACCTTCAAGTGGATCAACCAAAGTCCATACTTGGTTATCATACATTGATTGCATCTCAGATTCTATGGCTCCAAGCCACTCACCTGAATTAGGACTTTCAATCGCCTCCTGGTAGGTAGTGGGCTCGTCTTAATCCACTAGTGCTATACTTTGATCATCAGTTATGAGAAATCCATATCTCTCAGGTTCGTGACGAATCCTACAGGACCTTCTTAGGCCTTGTGTAATGGGTTCGGGTTCCACAACTTCTTGTGAATCTATTTCCATTTCCATACTATCTTGTATAGGAGTTTGTGGCTATTGAACTTCTTCAAGTAGTACTTTACTCCCACTGTTTTTTCTTGAAAATAAACTCCTTTTCAAGGAAAACAACTTTTCGAGAAACAAACACTTTGTTCTCGCTTGGGTTGTAAAAGTAATATCCTTTAGTCTCTTTAGGATATCCCACAAACAAGCATTTATTGGTTTTGGGTGCTAGCTTATCCGATGTTAATTTTTTAACATGGGACTCGCAACCCCAAATCCTTAGAAAAGACATATTGGGCTTCTTCCCAGTCCATATCTCATATGGTGTCTTTTCAACTGCTTTAGTTGGAGTTATGTTTAGAGGGAATACAGCAGTTTCAAGTTTCAAGGGCATAACCCCAGAAGGAAATTAGAATATCAGTTTGATTCATCATAGATCGAACCATATCCAATAGGATTTGATTTCTCCTTTTGGACACGCCATTTCATTGAGGTGTTCTTAGAGAAGTGAGTTGTGAAACTATTCCACATTCCTTTAGATGTTGATCAAAATCTTTACTTAAGTATTCGCCACCACGATCTGATTGAATGGCTTTCATAATTTTGCCAAGTTAGTTTTGCAATTCATTCTTGAACTCTTTGAACTTTTCAAAGGTCTCGAATTTATGTCTCATTAGATAGGCATAACCATATCTACTGAAATCATCAGTGAATGTAATGAAGTAGCTATAACCACCTCTAGTTGATGTGCTTATTGGTCCACATACATCGGTATGTATTAGACGCAATAAGTCACTTGCCCTTTCACTTTGTTTGTTGAAGGGACTTTTAGTCATTTTGCCACGTAAACAAGATTCACATGTCTCATAAGATTTGAAATTGAATGAGCCAAGAATTCCATCTTTATGGAGTCTTGAGATGTGTTTCTCATTTACATGTCCCAAACGACAATGCCAGAAGCATGTTGGGTTTAATTCGTTTGATTTAACCCATTTTGTATCAATGTTATAAATGGGCTTGTGGTTATTTAGGCCTGTTGGAATTCACGGCTCAAATATGACATTCATATACATTCATGGCAACGGATATAACAAAATTTAATTGCTTGAATTCCCCCAAGGACTCATGCATATCAACATATATAATTAAGGTTGGATGATTTACCTTTCACCAAGGCTCGATCGATCGGTTGTATGAAACGTTGGTGTAGCTCTCAGCACCAAGAACCCGAATCACCTTTGTGGAATCATATTGCCTTTCCACGAATGTGGCTAGAGATATCCACATGAACGAACTAACCTTGGAATGATTGCAGTGTACTAGCACCTTTTAGAATCAATATTCTAAAGCTCACAAAATTATTTTCTCTCTTTGAATTGTGGCTCACAAGTTCGGCCAAAGGATGATTGAATGGCAAGGGGTGCAAGTCTATTTATAGGC
>CAODLS010180148.1:0-12783 GCA_948243855.1 Flueggea neowawraea | reverse complement strand
TTTACCGTGTTTCATTAGAACGCAACCCAAACCTTGATGAGATGCATCACTGTAAATCACAAATCCACCTGTACCACTAGTGTTTGCAAGTACCGGAGCTGATGTCAATCAAGCTTTTAACTAGTCGAAGCTTTGTTGGCATGTATTTGTCCATCAAAATTCAACGTGTTTTCGGAGGAGCTTTGTTAGTGGTGCAACAATGATAGAGAAGCCCTAAAAAAATGTCGATAATAACCAGCCATGCCCAAGAAACTACGAACTTCAGTAACATTCCTCAGAGGTTCCCATTTAACTACAACCTCAATCTTCTTGGGATCCACCTTTACACCTTCCGCCGATACAGCGTGGCCAAGAAAAACTACTGATCCAACCAGAACTCGCATTTACTAAATTTGGCATACATTTGTTTCTCCCTCAATGTCTGCAATACAATTCTCAAATGTTGTTCGTGCTCCGATTTATTTCTCGAGTAAACCAAAATATCATTGATAAAAACAATAACAAATTTATCAAGATAAGGCTGGAAATCCTTGTTGATTAGAGCCATAAAGACAACAGGTGCATTTGTCAAACCAAATGGCATAACAAGAAACTCATAATGATCGTACCTCGTCTGAAATGTTAATTTCGCAATAACAGCTTCTGCTATCTTGAGTTGATGATAGCCAGATCTAAAATCAATCTTATTGAACACCTGTGCACCTTGTATGTGATCAAACAAATCATTCACACGTGGTAGCGGATACTTGTTCTTCACCGTAGCTCTATTTAGTTGACGATAGTCTATACACAATCTCAGGGTACCATCCTTCTTTTTAACAAACAACACTGGAGCTCCCCAAGGAGATACGCTAGGTCGAATGAATCCTTTGTCAAGTAGTTCTTGCAGCTGAGTTTTCTAGTCATTGAGTTCAAGCGGTGCCATTCTGTATGGTGATATAGAAATAGGAGTTGTTCCAGGTAATAACTCAATGCTGAACTCTGTATCCCTTTCCAATGGCAGCCTTGGCAAATCAGTTGGAAAAACATCTAGGAACTCAATTACGATCGGCACATTTTGGAGCTTTACCTCCAAAATGCTAGTGTCAACCACGTGAGCTAGGTATGCTTGACATCCACTCCTGATCAGTCTAGAAGCATGAACAGCTGATATCAAACATGTGGGAATCATCTACCTTTCACCATGAAATACAATTTTCTACCCATCTTGCAACTCAAATATAACTTCTTTAGTAAAGTAATTAACAATCGCATGGTGCCGAGCCAACCAATCCATACCCAAAATAACATCAAAATCACAAAATGACATCAAAATCAAATCTGCAGGTAGTTTCATTATTTCAACTTGAATCGTACAATCTCGATACATACTATTCACAATAATCATGTCTCCCAAAGGTGTAGTAATAGTCAACTCAAATCCCAGAGGTTCAAGGCATATATGCATATGAGATGCAAAACACCGTGAAATAAATGAATGTGTGGATCCAGGATCTATCAATGCATATGCCTCGTGATCAGAAACAAGGAGTTTACCTTATACGACCTCTTGTGCTACAATGACCTCCTGTCGAGATAAGGTGAATACTCGTGCTGGAGCCTGAGATCGTGAACTTTGAGCTACTGATGTCTCAGAACCTCCTATCAGTCCAGCGAAACTAGTTCTACCTCGGCCTCTAGGCCCATCGAAAGGAACACCTGACATTCATGATCCTAAAACTGTGGCTCCTGAATCAACTTTGCTTATCTCTGAACGCTTAGGACAATCACGAAAGTAATGCCCAATATCTCCGCAATAATAACATCCACCAACTATCTTGAGACATTCACTGAAGTGATGTTTTCCACAAATAGAGCAATAAGGCTTTTGATTCAAGTAAGTTGGCTTCTGGCCTGGGCCTGAATAAGAGGAAGTCCCAAACAATCCCCATTTTCTAGAAAATCCAACCCTACTATTTCCACCTCTAAATGTTTGAGATGTAGCTAGATATTCTTTACGCTTTCCAAATCTGCCACTCGACTCTGTTGGGCCTGATGCAAACTCCTTCATCTCATTTGCCAATTTCTCCGCCCTAATTGTTGTTGCTGTCAATCTAGAAAATGTCTATAGATCATAAGGAGTCAACTTACTGCGAATATTATAAGATAATCCTTCCTCAAATTTATGGCATTTTTCTTGCTCGGTGGCAATCAAATTTGCTGCATATGCAGAGAGTTGTGTGAGTTTTAGTCCATACTCAGCAACCAACATGTTCTTGTGCTTTAGCTCAATAAAATCCTGATGCTTCTCATTTCTGAACACAAGCGGAGTGTACTTATCATGAAATTCCTGAAGAAAGGCATCCCAAAGTAACACTGGTGGTTGATTTCATGCACGTGGAATTGTCTTCCACCAATTGTATGCATCCCCTTGAAGCAAAAACACATCATAATCAAACTTCTCATATGGTGTACATTGCATCAGATTAAACACCCTTTCTGTACTTTCTAACAAAGCTTTTGCTACGGCTAGATCAGTAGTGCCATGAAATGGATTAACTCCAAGTTTCCTCAACTTTTGGAAACGATGTTCTCTTGGAACTAGAGTGGCAAGCTTTTCTTGTTCATTTTGTTGATGCAATGCATGTATATCTCTATCAGCATGTAGTGCATCAGGTGCATCAACAGGGTCTCGGTCAGCCGATCTCGCTCTCCTGCGACCTCCTCATGCCATGATTATACATATGAAAATGTTATGTCAAATACCACATAGCTTATGCAATTAAAATGTTATGCATGTATGATTTCACATTTAAGACCTAATCCCTGCTCTGATACCAATAAATGTAACACCCATACCTATATAACATATATTTACATCACTCAGTAACATATAACAACATTTGCATATATATCAACAAGATTACAACAAGTATAAGTTACCAATGCAAATATGACCGAACTATAAAAATTCGTCAATATGTAATATACAACATATAGTACAAGGCAAGTCTAGCAGACTTGGTACAAAACTTGATGAGCTATTATGATCTCATCCTCTAACACCCTATATGCACATGTGTGATGGAGAGAGTGTGATCATGGCATCTCAACCTCTGTCGCGCTGGTGTATCTACAAGCCTGCAAAACGACTTAAAAGCTAGTCTCTGATACCTGAAAAAATTTTGCACTTTATATAAGTCGCAACTCGATTAAGAACCCAGCAAATATCAAACAATATATAATAAGGTATCATATATATAATCAACACAATATTTCCCAAGTAAACCATATAAGATAAGAACATCAATTAAGAATGCAATGCTGTTCTGTTTTATTCGGTAATGGTGCACAACATGTCAAGTATTACCCCGGGTTTCCAATATAACAGATCACATGGATCTTTCCAATACCAATAGAATTGACCCGTAGGTCTGATCACATAAATCAAATAAATCGATGGACAACCCAATATAGTAGAATGGATTCTAAAGGTGGCTCATATGAGTTTTAGCTGCGTATAGCACTTAGTTCCATCTACTTTCTCATGTAACCAATATAATAGAATGGACTAGAGGTGACTCATATGAGTTTTAGCTGCATATAACACTTAGTTCCATATACTTTCTCATATAACCAATATTTCCAATATAATTGCAATACCTCCACACATCGGCCAATACCATTCCTTTTTAACCATCTAAAATCAGATGTAGTGCATATAAACAAATGTATCTCAATATCATTTCCAATAACATTCCGATAACTCACATATTATGTCCAGCATATGAGCATCAATACTTCAATGCATATCAAATAGGAATTTACCAATTGCACATAGTCAGATCATATACAAATTCACCAATATCATATAATCAGATAACCAATACCAATATTTTCAGATTTCTCATAACAACTCATAGCAATATCAATATATCAGACAATATACAATATATGAACATGCATTGTGTACAAGATTATAATTTGATTGACCATAAGATCACTAGATTAGGTGGAGGGAAATGATAAACCACTACACTCAACTTTTTTATTATCCATTATTTTTTTGGACCAACAACCTAAATTTGTTTTGCCACTCAATCATTGACATTTATATATATACACGAACACTGTCCATTTCTCTTCACTAAACCAAACTTCACATCTTTCTTGGTTAAACACATTTTCGCTACATCCTAAATACACACAACCAGTTTCGTTGTTAGGGTTTTTTTCCTAGATTTATGCATTTTAAGCCTTCTTTTACACTAGCAAAAATGGCTGTCGTTAATATCTTAATTGTGTTGCTTTTCATCGAGGTGACAGTGAGTGGATTTAAATTTGGAGTGGATGGTATAAGAATGGACTACTACATTATGACTTGTCCATTCGCTGAGCAAATTGTGAAGAACACAGTCACTAGAGCTTTGCAAGATGATCCTTCCCTAGCAGCCGGTCTTGTTCGAATGCACTTCCACGATTGCTTCATTGAAGTAATTTCTTTTTTCTTCGTTTTTTTAATAGAGAATTCGAGTACTAACAGTTTCGTCTCTAATATTTTGTCCAATGTCTCATCTCTTTAATTAGTTTTTGTGCACAAGCACGAGCGCACACACTAACATCTCATCTAACGTCTATTCTTTTTAGCTTCTGTATACATACACGCGAGCACACACAAAATACTAGACTTTTACTAACTAGGAAATTAGTATGTTCTTGGTTGTGATCTTTCATGTTTGTTGATTGTAATTGATAGGGGTGTGATGGTTCTGTTCTGATTGACTCAACAAGTGATAACACGGCGGAGAAGGACTCGCCGGGGAATTTGAGTTTGAAAGGATATGAAGTTATTGATGATGCAAAGGAGCAGATTGAAGAAGAGTGCCCAGGCGTGGTCTCTTGTGCTGATATTGTTGCCATGGCTGCCAGAGACGCTATTTTTTGGGTAATCAATAATAGCTAGTATAATTTTGATTTGTTTGGGTTGAGTTACATACATAATAGAACTATAGAAGCTATATTTCAGAATTTTCTTTGTTTCTATAAAAAAAAAAGGAAAACACAACTTCCTATATGATTATTGTTTAGATGCTAGAAATCGAATTGTATAGATGATTTCTGATTTTCAAAGTTATAGTTTTAAATATGAGACTAAAAGTTCATTAATGGGTAGGAAATATTTGATAGATACTACTTTTCGTAGTGTATGAATTGATGAAAACAACATGAAACCAACAATTATTTTTATATTATAAGCTATTTTACCCAATATATAAGATGTCATGTAGTTAGCTCGTCACTTTTCTTGCAATATAAAAATACAGCTATATGTTAATTTGAGAAAATAAAGCTATATATTAATAGTTTTCTTCTTTATGTGAATTTTTTCTTTGGCTTTAACAATGAAAATGTGAAAAAAAAAATGCGAGTGCAGGCAGGGGGTCCAGTATATGACATACCAAAAGGAAGGAAGGATGGAAGGAGGTCTAAAATAGAAGACACTATCAATTTGCCATTTCCAACTTTCAATGCTTCTGAGCTTATTAGAGCCTTTGGCCAACGTGGTTTTACTCCTCAAGAAATGGTTGCTTTGTCTGGTAATGATATTTCATCGCAATTCATCATTGCTTCTATCTTTCTTTCTTCGGTCTTTAAAAGAAATTTAAAATAGGAACCACTAATTTACTTAATGATCTTACTAGTCGTTTAAAAGTGTAAAATTTAGCGGATAACATACATAACAAATGACATATTTCTGAATGGTAAAAAGTAGAAAAAATAATATGATTTTTTAAAAAGTGTTAAATGTTATATGCTGATAAAAATATGCTAAATGTTATTATTTCCAAACTTGTCCTTAATGTTTAAATTAAACAAGATGATGTCAATTCACTCTAATTAATTATTATTTTTTATATACAACAATATATATATAAAAGTTGTAATCACTCAACTTCAATTTTGTTGTTTGAATGTCCTTTCCAAACATATACAATTTTTGCCCATGAGGGGTAGCTGAGTTGGTAAGCAAATAATGATTTATAGATTAGGTTTTGAGTTCGAATCTCATGAGCAACAACAATAAAAAAATCAATTTTGTCATAAATTAGTTACTTTTTTTTGATAAATCATTTTATTTGCTCTCATCAAGAATTAAACACCTCTTGATACTAAAGTAGACTCCAGCAGTGATGGAGCTAGATCAGAATTAATGAGGGATATCTTGGGAGCACTTTCTTTTCTATTCTTAGACTCTAGTACCAATAAACTACAAATCCATTATTTAGTTACTTTTTTTTAGATCAAAATAGATGATCATTTGATCAATTTTTGATATAATTTTGAAATTTTGTCTATTTTCTATTGATATTCAAATGAGGAGTTTAGCAACAATTTTAGAGTTGAGATAGAGGATTAACAAAAATAGAGTGATAAAAGATAACTATACTAACAAATTGGTGGTGTTGCAGGGGCACATACTCTAGGAGTTGCAAGATGCTCATCATTCAAGCATAGACTAACAGGTCCAGACCCTACAGCCGACTCAGACTTCGTCAAAACACTATCAAAAACATGTAGTGGTGGAGACAATGCCGAGCAACCCTTCGACATGACCAAGAACACATTCGACAATCTCTACTTCAACACTTTGCTTAGAAAATCTGGACTTCTATTCTCAGACCAAACATTGATCACTCATCCTAAAACAAGGGGTGTTGTAAATGGCTACGCATTCAATCAAGCCATGTTCTTCTTTGATTTCCAACAAGCTGTGTTTAAAATGGGCATGCTTGATGTTAAGGAAGGTTCCAAAGGAGAAGTTCGAGAAAATTGTAGAAAAATTAATTAACCGATTTGATCTTCATAAGTTTTTGAATTGTATGTCCACCAAAGTCTTAAATTGCACTATCTATTGTTGTAGAAGATTGTGCTATCTATGGTTATCTATTTTCGGTTTGTATTATGTATAAATGGTCAAGAATTCATACTCTATACAAGTTTGGATTGAACTATTTAGAGTGTTTGCTTGAGCTACGATAATCTACGTCCAAAAAATTTGTCATTTTCTCTATTTTTATATAATATAATCAACTTCTGTGAAATTTATCTCAAACAAATTCTCTCAATCTTCTTAACCTTAGAAATGATTTTAATACCACTAGAATTATAAAGGTGTTAGTGATGAAGGAAATATACGTCCCTCGCCAACAAAGTGAAT
Organism: Flueggea neowawraea; assembly: GCA_948243855.1. Lineage (NCBI taxonomy): Eukaryota > Viridiplantae > Streptophyta > Magnoliopsida > Malpighiales > Phyllanthaceae > Flueggea > Flueggea neowawraea. The sequence goes on along the minus strand of CAODLS010180148.1, from coordinate 5,585 downwards.
GTTCTACTGTGTTTTTCATCATCTTTATTTCAGAAAGCCCATTGAGGTTGTTGCATTTCTTTATTTCACGCCGCATTCAGATTGTTCACCTTATCAAAAGACGTTGATGCCTCTTGGTTTCCTTCCATCATTTTACTTTTCTCTTTTCATTCTGCTTGTATAGTGGAATTGTCTATTTCGTCTTCTAATGAGGCATGAAATTAAATATATTTAATCATTAATCGTGTGCAATCATCTATACACAATGATTTTGAGTTAGCATTGCAAACATCATTACATGTAGCAAATGATTGTCCAGTACTAACTTCAGGAAGATTGAATTATTTAGAAACATGCGTCCAATTTTACTGTAATAAAAATATTAAGATCAAGAGCAACATTTGAAAGTACAACATTAAGAGGTCGTGAATCTGATGTCCATTGAGAGCAAATAAAATGACTTGTACAAAAAAAAGGAAGAGTTTAAAAAGTTTAGAACATCTCCAACAATCACCTTATATTAACTTTCTATAATATTATATTTAATTCAATTTCTCTCTATCATTTGCATTAAAATTTGAATCTAATATAATTTTTTTCTCATTAATTAATATTGCATTACTAATTTGAAAAAACAAAAATAAAGAGGAGTGAATAGTAACTCCATATTTTGGGTCAAGCACACAAATATTATACTTTAATAAATGAAACTACACAAATACAACATACCCCAAAAAGGAAACAACAATACAACACGCGCTTTTAATGATTGCAAAAATACAACAATATATATATGCGCCAAAACACATATTCAATTTCCAAATTGAACTCAAATAGCTTCAGGATTCTAACCAAATCGAAATCCTTCCAAGATAGTAACCTTCCATAAACATCTCCAGATCAAATTTTCAACACCGATCCACAAAAAATCTACAATGCCGATTGAAACAGTCATACAAACAACTATGATCAAAGACAACTTGATTGGAGATTGAGTTTGAATTCAAATTTGTGAGTACACAACACCAATCAAAGAGAAATACAGGTATGACATAGTTGATAATAAGTACACAACACATACGTGATTATTTATTTGATATTGTACTACACAACACATCAATACTTGTCTTCGATTTTACTAGAAAATTGATTCTATTTAGTGTAATCAACACGAGTACACAACAAATAGATGATGATTAGTTGTTCGACATCATAGCTGTAATTTGATAGTTGTCTTTGACAATATTGAAATCTTAAATCTATTAGACCAGAAGAGACAAATCGGAATGCAGAACGAGTACACAGTAGAATATGATGTCAAACACAACTGTTTACGCAATCATAATTTTTATAGCAGTTTTATTTGAGCACAAACCGGGCACATATAGAGTACAATGCAGAGTCTCCTGCACAAACAAAAATGAGTACAACCTGAGTACATAGTGAGTACAGATTGAATTAGGACTGACTTTGGACTTATTTATTATGTTACTGATTACAAGTAGAGTACATGCTTTTCTTATACATAGTCTATTGTACAACATATTACATTATCAGAAATGTATGCAACAAGAGTACATATCGAGTACAGACTGGAACAGGAATATGGCACTCCATTTCATTGTTATGTTAATGAGTACAATGCGAGTACAAATGGAGTACATGCTTCTTTTCTAACATGTACTATTGTTCATATTTCAGTGACACAACTGAAAAATGAAAGAAATAGCTATAATACTACAACATGGTGGAGAATGAAAAACTGATGGGAATTTTGACAACTTCAGTGTAAGAGGGATGCAACTGCAAAGCGATTGTGACTATGCCAAATTTTGCCAATCAATCTACAACCACTTGTGCATAAAAAGTGGGAACAACACAATCAGTATCAAGTATCAATTGGAAAGTAACTACCCTGCATTCCAAATTGATGATGATTTGTGCCTCTCATTCTATATTAATACCCTCTATGCATCACAAAATACCCTCTATGCATCACAACAGTAGAAAGCCAGCAACTCATGGTAGTTGATGATGATGAAAGCAAACTAATTCCAATAGATATGCTCATCTTAGATGTAATTGAGTGCACAACAGACCTGGTCTGCCAACTAATCAATGCAGAATTTAGGATAACTAAATCAAGCACATAAGATATGTTTGAATTCACATCAAGAGTCGTAAGAGATTTTATCGACAACATGAGAACTGCTTCAGACGAGGAGGATAGTGAAAACAATGAGGCTGAAAATAAAATATAAATGTTACTACAAAACACGCGGGGAAAGCATACCAGCAAATAATACAATCGCTTCAGAGTAAAATTAGAGTACAACACGATTACTATCAGAGGACAAATTTTAGACTTTCGCTACAAAAGATGTGGGAAAAGGAAGACAAACCTTAAAAGCAACCACTCCACTAGAATCCGTTGACTTGCGTCTCTTTACTGATTCAACTTTCTTGCTCCTACATGCAGTACGCTTGATGCGCTTTCCTTTAGAAGTAGATTCAACACCCTTACCCGCCATTGAAACTAAAACACAAACACACAAATAGGAAATGATAAAAAGACAGAGACATAAGAACAAATTAAAAGCATTGTAAAACCATAATTAAAGAGAAGAACAAACCTTGCAGACTCATAAATGATGAAAAAGCAGAGAAAGAAGAAATCGATCACAATTGTTAGCAAAACAACGAGATTGAAAGACAAATCTCAAAGACAAACAGGAAAGAAAGCCGAAAAAATCAGAGGAAGCAAAGAAAACGAAGAGAGAAGAGAAACTAAACAGTCGAGACGGAAAGGGAAAAGTAAAACGAAACCGCCAAAATAAATTACATAAATATGTGGCATTATAGAAATGATTAACAAAATTATTTTAAAATAATTACCCATCAACAACGTGTTGTAAAAGTGAAAAGTCAAAAAGAAAAAATATATTAAGTGTAATTTCCTCTCATATTTTTGAAGAGTTAATATTTACTCCTTCTTCTTTTTATTGATTTGTTAACAAAATAATAAATAATATGTTAAATAAATAGAGTGTTTCACAAATGTCAAGATAAGTTAATGTATAAAATATAATAAAATATTTTCTTTTTTGAGGAGTTTTGATGAGGAGGTTGTAGGAGATGCTTTTTGGATACATGTAAAGTTATTTTAAGTTAAGTGTAGAGTTATTTTATGTTAAGTAACACGAATAGAAAAACGAGCAAAAATTGAGGACTACCCGCTTAGGAAAATTGTCGCTTTCGAAATCTCAATATACTAGTACACCTCTACATAGGAATGATAATCAGTATAGTATGAATAGGGTATGACAAGGGGTATAATATGAATAGTATATAGATAGAGTATACTAATATTTTTATCATATTCATAACTTATATCTTATAACCATACTCTGTCTGTATCTGTATGGGTAACAAAAATTAAAATATATAACCTATTTGCATGGTACCTACTTATCTATAGAATACATATTTACTCGTTGTATAAATATATTTAGTTAACCTAAAAAATAAAAATATGTCAATAACTTTAAGATATTATATAGAAAAAAATTACAACACATTAACGAATGAAAGGTGCAGAAGAAAATACAAAAATATAAAATTAATATCTCAATGGTTTAACATAAAAAAAAATCCAATAGAAATGCATTTCATGAATTTATTGCGTGTGATCGGTTATTACATTAATAATTTGCTTCAAATGATAATATATCACCGAATATAAATATATAATAATTGATATTTAGTATTATAATAGAGATAATAGTTGGGAGATTTTATCAATTTAGAATTATAATACTTTAGATTAGTGATAATACTTTAATGTAAATGTATAATAGTAGTTATTACAATCATATATTATATAAAATACATACTATATATTATATTATATTATATATATGAGGATGTTGAAAAAATTGGTTCGTCCATGACGGATGAACCGAACTCGGTCGATCGAGGTATGAACTAAGACCGTAGGACGATACCAATTGGAAAGTCCAATTGAGGAGAATCAAACTCGGTTAGTCAAAGTGTGAAGTAGGACGTGAACCGAGACCAATTGGTAAGCCCAATTGAGTTAGGGATGAAATGGATCCGTTAGACCCATTAGGCCCGTTAGCCCGTTAAAGGCTTATATAAGGAGCTTTGCTCCTTCCTCTCATTCAACAACTTCAAAAACACACTATAAAGAGAGGGAGGGAGAGAGCTCTCCACCAGGAGAGAGCGAGACTCGACCTATTGTCCCGAGACCTGCACAGATCACGTGTGACATCTAGACTGCGAAACAGCTAGGCATTCCCGTTGACATTTCAATCGTGGTTTGCCCGCAAGACCAACATAAAACTGGTCATGCTCCGCTGCTAGTTTCACTTAGAATCGAGGTTAGTAAGTCAAACATATTTATTATACTGTTTATTTGTTAAACTGGTATACGATTCCTTCATTAGTATCAGAGCCAACACGAATTTTTCGAATATATTTTGAAAATATTGTTGATCTTTGTCTAGAATGCCTACTGTGATTTTTTAGTATTCGACTTTCTGTCTCGAACATTATTTTTGGTTTTAGTCCGCCCATAGTCAAATTCTGAAAGTTGGAATTTCAAAATTTCGACAAAAGATTTGAAATCAACGACCTCAAAAACGTTACCTGCCAAAATTTTGTTGCGAAATTCTATCGGGAAGGTCATCAAATCGACGAAAACCCGATAAAAAAATACTGAGTGAGGCAACACAGATGAATTTGTTAATCTGATCTGAAATAATGACGTGGCACGTTTCTATTGGTTACACGCGGATCACTCGGATCACAACACGTGGCAACGTTAGAAGGATCAAGAAGGATCTGAAAAAAACACACAGACCAATCACATTTCGCCACGTGGCAAACGGTCAAACAACCAAAGTTGACTCCGCAAAACGTGGACGAATTACATATCGACATATGGATTTGTGCAGTCGCGACAACTGGCCTCTTGCAACATCGGCACGTGGACATATATAGCGTCAACACTTGGAAGTATGTTACTCCTACACGTGGCGATATATGTATATGACGCGTGACGTCACCTGGATGCAACACGTGATATGCTGACTGGCCCGACACATCATCAAGTTTAACCATTGATATGGTGACACGTTGCATAGGTGCCATGTGTTGGACACATCATCGTGACACGTGGCGTGCGTAAGGGTCGACTTGGACTATTAAGAAAGCGACACGTGACCGATTCAGATCTTGACACTTGTCTTATTAACATGTGTCACCACCCGACTGCGACACGTGGCCGCACCATGCGGCCAACCGTGTAGCGGGTGAAGGTGCGTAGACGCTCGTGAGAGTGAACTGGGCAGCGCGTGTGGGCGCGTGACACATGTACCAACCAACATTTTTCGTGTTTTTTCCGGCAGAATTATTTTTGGATTTTTTTGGAATTTTTTTAACAATTGTTTGTGTTCTTGAACTATTTTTTTCCAATTTATTGGTGTATAAATAGTGCTAAAAAATTGTGAGAAATTGCATTTTTCTGCCAAGTATTATTTTAAAAATTAGTTTTCAAAATTATTATTTTTAAAACGTACAAATGT